>CAJQZP010000424.1:0-15000 GCA_907164705.1 Parnassius apollo | reverse complement strand
GGACCACGCTCTCGCAGAATACATACTTTAAATAGCAGCTTAATGCTGCTGTGTTTCGTATGGTGAGTGTAGAGGACTGGACCGAGACCGATTCTTAATCGAAGATAGATGTAGAAGATATCTATGGGCCACAGCAACCACTTACGATCTGGTGGACTGTGTGCTCTTTTGTCACCCTATTATATAAAAAAAAAAATTAGTAGCGCCGCTGACTGGCGCGGGTTCATATCCCACACGAAACAAAAAGTTGTATGACCTATAAATAATTGTTCCAGGTCCGGATGTTATCCTTGTGAAATTTGTGTTTGTAAACTGCCAATGAAAATCCTAGTGTATGGGTAACGTTATTTAAAAAAGATGAAGAAGAAACTCTCTATATTCTCACTCGGATCACAACGGCTACTCGTATTAATCAAAAATGATTGTGTTTTTTGCGCGTATTTGAACTTTAATATTAACCTTTATTTGTACATAATTGCTTACATTCCGTATTAGTAGTAAAGCGAAAAGGGAAGATCTCCCGAAAGGCAAGGAGTTCACGTTCCCGTGTTTTTTATATTGTAAAAATTATTTACATAAATATTGTTATTATACCACTGAACATTACATGATTGGTATATAATAAATTGGTAATAACCTCTGAGAATTAGGTGATCGCTAAATCGTGTTTTCCTATTTTATTTTACAATATACTATATTTTAAATACTTGTTTAAAATCAGTCCAGCTGGGTTTTTTTACTGGTTCCCAGGACAGAGGTTTTTTTTCTGAATCAGTGTTAAAAGCATAAATGAAAAACGACCCAACAAATAGCACACTAAAAACTACTAGTGACCTCATAAAGAAACACTCCGAAAAATTAAATCTGGACGTAAAAGGATAATTCCTACGTGTGCCAAAAAATCACCAAAATTTTATGGGTTACCAAAAATACACAAGCCCAATGCTCCATTACGCCCCATAGTGAGCCAAATCGATTCACCAACTTACAGATTGGCTCAACATAAACATAAACACTCACACCTGTCACTCAGAGGGGTAGGCAGAGACTACAGAGTTCAATTTAGCACGATCCTGACATACCTCTCTCGCCTCTTCCACATCCATATACCTACGCATACATGCTCGTCGGTTAAGGGCCTTAATGGGCTTAATTTGGCCCATTTTTAATATATCGCCAATTTGGTCGACAATTGGCTCAACACTTAGCGAAAATACTCTCACCGCTCAAGGAACATACAAGAGCACACATAAAGGATTCCTACCATTTTGTCAGCGAGATTAAAGACCTACATCTGGCAGACAATGAAACTATGGTCAGTTTTGATGTGCAGTCATTGTTTGCATGCTTACCTGTTGAAGACTCCTCAATTGGACCATCTCAATTGTAACTAGAAGGCTGGAAGAAAGCAACATGCCCGTAGAATATGCAGTATTACTCAGACACTGCCTTACATCTGGCTACCTATTGTGGAAGGAGGAGTTCTACAATCAAGTAGATGGTGTGGCGATGGGCTCTTCTGTATCTCCCATTGTCGCCGATATATTCATGGAAGACTTTGAGGAGAAAGTCCTGCTTACTTCTCCCATAAATCCAAGATTCTACAAGCGATACTTAGACGACACTTTCACAATTCTACCTTTAGATAAAGTAACTGCATTTTTAGACCATCTTAACTCTATAAATTCTAAAATTCAGTTCACAATAGAGTTAGAGGCAAACAATTCATTAGCTTTTCTAGATGTGTTAGTAATTCGGAATTCTGATAACACCTTGAGCCATACTGTGTATAGAAAAAAGACCCACACAGATAGATTTTTAAACGGTGATTCTCACCACCATCATTCACAGTTAGCTACCGTGGGTAAATCTTTGTTTCAGAGAGCACGAGGGATCTGTGACAGTAAACACCTGGCTGCAGAGCTCTAGCACGTCAAGCAAGGTTTGCATGACAACAAGCTTCGGGTCCCGCGCCTACGTCACAATGAACGAGTGAAGCCGGCCACAATCGAGCGTTTACCTGCTGTACTGCCATATATTAGAGGAGTCACTGACAAGATTGGCTACATCTTGAAGCGCGCTTCCATCAAAACATACTTCAAGCCGCTGAAGAAGATTGGTCTTTTTTTACCATCAGTCAAGTGTAACATCCCTCTGCAAGATGCAAGAGTGTTGTGAATGTGGTCTCTCCTACATAGGACAAACTAAAAGATCAATAAAAACCCGCGTTAAAGAACATATAGCTGATGTGAAGAATCGACGCTCCGGGGAGTCTGCAGTCTGTGAACACGTACAGGATCGCCCCCGTCACTACATCAGATTTGATAGACCACAAATCCTCGCTAAAGAACACCGATTCCTTCCAAAGATGATTCGCGAGGCTATTGAAATCAAAAAATATCCTAATTTCAATAGAGAAGATGGCTGGGTGCTAGCATCTGCTTGGGATCCTATAATAAATAAAATTAATTCCCAACCCAAGCATAAAACTGCAAGATTTTAAGATACCATAAGTTCATACTGTGTAGATCGGAACAAAAGTTAAGTTTTAATCTATGGTAACCGCAGTTAACTATGACATCTGGACGTTGAACATCTCAGTCCCTCCCGTGACCATGGGTGCTGTAAAGCGCTCGAAACGTCGGGTATTTAAAAAGTTAAATATACACGTTAAATTCCGTAAAAACTAGTATTATTTCAAAGCATAAATGACTTTCAATTAGTAATGTACATTAAATGAAACTATTCTTTTCTATTATGTTCTGTATTTTAATTAAACATATTATCAGTACTTTTAAAATTACTTATACTTACGAAATAAGTATAAAATTCTTGTGCTAGGAGTGGTTCACGGCATTAGAACTGCGATTCGATCGATTCGATCTGTGACTCACGGACGGACGAACAGGCAGGTATAGTAAATTAATAGGGTTACATTTTAGCATTTGAAAAAAGAAAGAGGAAAATTTTAATATCTTAAGGAAAGTAAAAAAAAACTTACTTTATAAAGTTTTTTTCTCACCAACAATTACGAATATTGCGCTTGAGTGACACTGAATATTCATTCGGTCCCTGAGCTAAATTCATTGCATACTGAAACAGGAGTCTACGATTTCAATTGAGAGTTGATTTATAACTTGCTAATGTCGTTAAAAAACAATATTAAGGAATATTAGGGGAGCAGAGTATTCCCTAATATAGTTTTTTAACAATATTAGGGAATACTCTGCTCTCCGTTTGGTCTGTTGAACTAGTGCTTCTAAGCGCTACTACATAGTCCCGGCTCAATCAGTTATTGGCTTGTTTATGTTGATTGATTATGTTGAAAAGTTTACAGTACTTAGCAGTCCGAAATAAGTAAGTTGGCGGTGTTTCACCCTCGAACCTCGATTTTGTACGTTAAGACGGTTGTCTTGCGACTTAGCTCTCAACGTTGTGTCGGATTACTGCCTCCTTGGACTGTCAGAGTGTGCTGCGCAGATGGCTAGTTTTGAGACTGGCTGCCGTGACCGAAATCGGTTCGGATAATATTATTATAAAATAATAGAAATAAGAGTGAGGTAATAGAAAAACCTGTACTTGCTCATGCACTATAATCCTGTACAGCGCAGATAACTGATCTCTAAGAATGGCTGTCATGACCTAAAATGGGTCTCCATTCTAGGTCCTTATTAATTTTATAGGTAACCTTATAATTTTATAATATAAAACAATATTAAAATAGAAAATACCATTAAACTAGGCTACTTTTATGTATCTAACCGCAAATGACCACAAATCTTAACTTACCCTCAATTTGGACTAGCGCAATTGGAGCGTGCAGAGTTATAAACTTAGCAATTGCCCGGAACAGGGCACTTGATTTGTAAAGCTTACTTTGGGGCTCAAAGGACGCAACATTAATTCATTACCAAAAATCCTATGAGATTTGTTAAATCATGTTTTATTTTAGATAGCACATTATTTTATAGAATGAGAATGATTAACAAGCACACAATCCACCTAGTTCTTAGTGGATGATATTGTCCATCTACATTTATCCTCGATTAAAAAGCAACATTATTAGGAGTAAACTTATGTATGTACTGTTTGCTTATGTGTGATTGGTTATGTGCTATGTATGTTGGTTACATGTGATTGTGTAAGCCATAACTTATCAGCAACATTTTGTTTGCAATGATATTTGCAAGATAATATTTTTTCATTTTTATTATGCTGCTTTTTCACCCTAGTATTCTGCCCTGGGGTGGTCCTTCCGCGGTCAAGTCAAATCGTCCGTGCTGCAACCACACTACGCTGCAGCTTGCAATACCACGTACAAAGATAGAACAGACATTTAAGAAGAGCAATGTTAAATTATTTTCTAACTGTAGTTGCTGTACTTATTGATAATTTGTATGATGTGATACTTGTTGTAGCCACACTTATGTAACATTTTAAATTTATGTTAAACCGGTACAGCAAAGGAGTGGAATAATTTACCAGCATCTGTCTTTCCATCCTAAAACGATGGTACCCTTTAAGGCAAGAGTGAATAGGCTTTTGTTAAGTAAAGTCAATGTGCTTTACCATATTTGACTGCATCACCCTTAACCATCAGGTAGGTTACCATTACAACCACAAGTCCACTAAAAAATATAAGCCTTCCCATAGATCGTCTTATAGAGAAGCTATCTGTCGTAATGGACTCTTTTTTCAACTGCAGCTTTTTTATTATTTTAAGTTGTTGTGTTCCTTCTGTTGCCTGTGACGACACCCATGAGACGATATGGGATAGTGGGTTTTCTTACACAACTGTCACTGACACTACAAGCACTGTCTTTTCATAATTAAGAGAACTGAATTGCTAACGGTTGCACCGTATGAAGTGTGAAAAATACGGGGTATCGCCAGTAGAGTTATAAAGAATTCTTAGCAATATGACTACAAAGATAATGGACAGACTCTGCGGCAAGATGGACACATTTATAAACTGGAAGCTGAGCTGGAAAATATAAGATGGCATATTGTAGAGTTAAGTGAAGTCCGAATAGAGGGGGAGCACACAATTACCCTGCAATCTGGCCATCTGCTCTACTTTCGGGAGGAAGACGGTCTATCCCAAGGCGGAGTCGGTTTCCTCGTTCATAGGATCCTCACTAACAGCATTGTAGAAATCTCAAGTGTGTCGACACGGGTAGCGTACCTTGTATTTAAGTTATCAAAGAGATACTCTTGGAAGATCGTACAAGTTTATGCCCCGACCTCGGCACATTCGGATGACGAAGTAGAAACTGTCTATGAAGACATTTCTAGGGCCTTACGAAACACCACAAAGGCCCACTACAATGTTGTTATGGGGGATTTTAATGCCAAAGTGGGTAAACACACGGGCGTCGAATCGATTTTGGGACACCACGGTTTTGGAAGCAGGAATCACAGCAACTTCCTCGAGAAAGAGGGGGGAAAGAGGGGGGAAAGAGGGGATTCTGATGAATACGTTTTTCGCGAAGAAGCAACAAAGAAAGTGGACCTGGCGCAGTCCCGATAATACTACAAAAATGAGATTGACTTCATCGTGACGGACAAAAGGCACATATTCAAAGACGTCTCAGTGATCAACAACTTCAATACCGGAAGCGATCACCGAATTGTTCGAGGTACGCTTGAAATATCCCGATTGGTGAAGTCTACGATTCGACCAAATCTGTTTCAAACCGTAACTGGCTTCCAACGCTTCCATCTAGAACTTAAAAATCGATTCGATGCGTGATTAAGATCTTACGGGATGAGGGCCACAGGTTTTGTGGCAAGCAACATACGGGCCGAAAGTCGAAGTTCTCAGATGAGACACTTCAGCTTATGAAAAGAAGGCGTGAGTTAACAACAGCATCGCCATCGGAACAGGTGACACTAACCAGGCTTGTGAGGAAAACGGTGAGGCGGGACCTGCGTCGCTCTAATGCAATTGCTATACAAGCGGCAATAGAGCGAAACAAGGGATCCAAAATCTTTGTTCGGGAGCTTGGAAGAACACACACAGTCACATCGCAAAACTCCAGACGCATGATGGCAAAGTCCTCACGTCAAAGCCTGAGGTTCTCTCTGAGATCGAACACTATTATGGCAAACTCTATGCCTCACATAAGCCAAAACCCGACCCTAAATGCGATGATCTCAGAGCCACGCTGACCCGCTACTATACCGACGAGCTGCCAGACATCTGCCTTGGGGAGATTGAGCTGGCCCTCGGTCAACTTAAAAATGAAAAAGCCCCTGGAGAAGATAGAGTTACAACAGAGCTCTTAAAAGCTGGGAGTCAACCCTTGCTAAAAGAGTTCTGTCGAGTTTTTAACTGCATCTTACTAGATGGGAGAACTCCAAAGGCGTGGAGCAAAAGCATTACAGTCTTGTTTCACAAGAAAGGTGACAAGACTATGCTAAAAAATTATCGACCCATCTCGCTTCTGAGCCACGCCTAAAAGTAGTTTTCGTGGGTCATCACAAATCGACTCGCGCAAAGACTCGACGACTTTCAGCCTGCGAAACAAGCCGGGTTTCGAGGTAATATTTGGCACTATAGACCACATTCACACAGTGCTGCAAATAATACAAAAGATAACAGAGTATAATCAGCCCCTGTGTCTTGCATTTGTGGACTACGAGAAAGCCTTTTACTCCATTGAAACTTGGGCTGTTCTAGATTCTTTGCAGCGGTGCCAAATTGACTGGCAGTGCATAGAAGTGCTGAGATGCCTTTACAACACCAGTACGATGTCCGTCCAAGTACAGGACAGTCAAACAAAACCAATCCAGGTGCATCACGGGGTGAGACAGGGGTGTTATATCCCCTAAACTGTTTAGAAATGCACTGGAAGGTGTTTTTAAGACGGTAGACTGGAAAGGATGCGGTATTAACGTAAACGATGAGTACATTTCACACTTACGCTTAGCTGATGATATCGTCGTCATGGCAGAATCCCAACGTGTTGGACTGTGTATGAATCTGAACAAGACAAAAGTTATGTTCAACGATTAGGTCATGCAAGTTCCAATTACTTTTGATGGTGAAATTCTCGAAGTTTTTCAGGAATATACCTACCTCGGGCAGATATTGCAACTAGGTAAGAATAACTTCGAGAAGGAAGTCTATCGTATGATTCAGTTGGGCTGGGCAGCATTTAGTAAGCTCTGTCGGGTTTTCTCGTCGCCCATACCGCAAATTCTTAAGACAAAAGTCTTCAACCAATGCATTCTGCCCGTACTCACTTATGGTGCCGAAACGTGGACACTGACGATACGTCTGCTCCAAAAGCTTCAAGTCACTCAGCGAGCAATGGAAAGAACTATGCTCGTAGTTTCTCTGGTAGACAAAATTTGAAATGAAGAAATCCGCCGGAGAACCAATGGTACTGACATACATTCGTCCGTATTTGTAAGCTGAAGTGGCAATGGGCTGGTCATATCTGTCGCAGAGGTGACAACCGGTGGAGTAGACGTGATATGCAGTGGAGACCGCGTCTAGGCAAACGTAGTGTCGGACGCCCCCTGACCAGATGGAGCGACGATCTACGTAAGGTGGCTGGTAGAAACTGGATGCGTGTAGCCTATGTCCAGCAGTGGACTGCCGCAGGCTGATGATGGTGATGATTATTCCAACATTCATAAAAGATTTTTCACCATGCAAGAAGTAAAAGTCGACAGTCGCGAAAATTACTACTAATACTTTAATAGAAAAGTATTTATATTTATGACGGAAATATATGAAGTTATTCTTAAATACATTTAAATAAAACTGAAACGTCTGTCTGCATTATCGAAATAGCTGCCTTTTACTGAGCTGAAGAATTTACTTGCACGCGCATGAAACACGACAAGAATACCTGTTTTTTTATCCGTATTTTGTTGGAAACCGATTATATATAAACTACACAAATAGATACAGAGCAACACCAAGAGTAATTTAAGTTATATTTTATCTGAAATACTTGGCGATTTTTTTAAATTTAAAAAATATATTGTCTTTGATGATAATCTTAAAACTAAGTTATGCTACAGCATTCGATTCTACCTATTTCTTTTTCTTATACCCTGTATTCAATTATACAACAAAATTTTTTAGTAAAAATAAAATGTGAAGTTCTCGAATGTTGGCTCGAACAAAATCAATAAATTCCTAATTAAATTAAGTTACGACTCGCTTCAGGCGGTCAAATCTAATTCACTTCCTAACAGAATTATCAATAATTTCCATTCTTTTATTTTATATTGAATTTACCTCGTGGCGTATTGGTTTCACTTTAGTATCTCAATGCAGTGGAGCGCAACGGACTAAAATTACACCTTAACTCTCTCTAAAATAAGAGGACGTCTGTACCCATTAGAAGCATTAAGGCGTAACTTTAACTTTAGTAGTCTCATCAGTATTGATTTCCTATCTCAGCTAGTTAGAGCCGATATTGCAAGCTAGCGAGTCGATTGATAAAATCAATGTGTGTTGTAAAATTTAATATGAAAACCTTTGAACACAATATGGTAGCAAAAAGCTTATTCCGTCCACAGCCCTTTACAAGTTTGCTGTTCAATATATGTCTCTCCCGGGGAATGCCACAAAGCACGGTCTTGTCTCATCTGGATCCATCGACTTCCTGCATATCTTACACTTGTCACTCCATCTAGTGGAGATCCGACCTACAATTTGCTTACGAGGTTGTCATTTGAGAACTTTTCGGCTCTGTTTTTTGTCGGTTCTTTGATCTATATGGCAGAACCATGCCGCTTTACCTTAATATTTCGTTTGCTTATGATGGTGGATATGGTTCTACTGCCAATATCCTCATTTCTAAGTCTATCGCGCTGAGGAACTTAGAGCATAGCTCTATGTAACTATCCAATTATATTTCTTTTCAAATCCGTTATTCTGCTCTTTTCCACTAATTTTAGTTTTATTATTAATTAATATGGTGGTAACTCCTCCACAGTTTAGGCTACACGCCTTTGGTTCTCCATGCCCGATGACATCAGAAAAGCTCCCATTAAGTACGCTTTTAAAAAGTTGGCCCATGAACATCTATTAAGACAATGCATTTTACATGACTCATCTATTTAATATGTATTGCTAAACAGACGTATATATTCATATTCATTTGTACGTACTAATTATGTAAATATGTTTATTTGTATATATATGCATGTATTTATACATACGTAAGGATAGGTCATATATGTATAGTTTATTAATTAGCAGTATGTATATATTATAGAGTTAATTATCATTAGTTTTGTGTTCTTTTATTCTATATTGCCACACATACATCAAATTCTCACCACTCCATGAAGTGATCGGTATAGAATGCCTCAAGGCACGAAGTCCGCCCTTTGTGTTCTATCGGTTAAGGATTATTGTATCCTTAATAGAATTATTGTATAGATTATTGTATCCTTTATAGAATAAAATAAGAAAATAAATAATTAATCTCATTTTACTTTCTCATAATTTGTGTATTATTATCCATCGCAGTAAAGTCTGCCGATTCATGTGAATGCTGAGGTATGTACCGCAGTCATCTGGTTGAATCTTCTATTTGAATGAACGACTAGCGCGTTCATATAACGACGACATTTAATTGAATGACTAAAGGACAACTCGTCAACTCGTTGAATGTAACGTTCAACGCCTTGACTGAATGATATTCAGCCGCTGCTTCTAATACAATATTGCAACTATACTGTAATATCAGCGACAGTAGGTTAGGGTGAGGCTCAAGGGCCACCCCAAAGCCGGGTATATTATATAATATATAAATATATAATTTGAATCACCTGATTGATTTTACGTCCGCTCTGCTCAAAGGGCTATGTTACAATCCGTCAACTAGTCGGACGTTGAGTGGCGCTTGTTCAAACGACGTTCGGCCTAGTTATTCAACTAAATGTCGCCATTCAATTAACGCGCTAGTCATTTAATCAAATAGCAGATTCAACCACATGACTGTGATATAAATGTATGACGATGTAAAAGTTTTTCAATAAAAATGTTTATTGTACAATACCGCTGAAAAAATGTGTTAAATTTCCTCTTTACTACTTATATTTAAACCCAAGACTATTTATTGTAATCGCTCATAAATACGATGGGTGCGTTTGGCAGAAAAAAGCGCTAGCAAGCGCTTGTAAGCAAAATGGCGAAACTAAACAGTTTTCGGACAGGACACGTTTGCTAACTTCAGTAGCGCTGACACTATCAGCCATTTTGCTTATTTAATTTTTGTTATGAAGTAGAGTTTATAAGTTGTTTGCAATATTCGTTTTAAGTAATATAATGACATGAATAGACATATACATGTTATTAAAAATTCATGATTGGTAAGTTTTTAATATGAATACTTTAAAAACATATATTTAAATTAGGTTAGGTTCCCCCGGTTAAAACTAACTTCGTGTCCTAGAGGAAAATAGCTACTTACGATTTGACAGCGCTTACCGCTTACGATCGCCATTTTGCTTACAAGCGCTTGCTAGCGCTTCTTTCTGCCAAACGCACCCAATTAATTACTTTATTTTAAATTTAGATTTTTATTGTTTTCCTAATAGTTTTTAGAAGTCGGTTTTACTTTTTTATGGTTATTTTTTATCCCTTAGAACTCTAATATTTAACCTCGAATGCTCTAAACAATAACACAACCTCAAGTTAACAACAAGTAAATGACGTTCAGATAGCTACCAAAAATTTCATCCTCTCTTTTTATATCATTAGGGGTGGAAAGTTTCCTTTAAATTTAAATGGGTCCATCTTCAAGGTAAGTATCAATAAAGTTAATTAGAAATTGATAAAGTTATTACGTAACATACTTATAGAATTTTTTTAGAATTCATTAATGCAAAAACGTATGAGCGATGTCTGTTGTGCTGTTGGTCATTACCATTAACTTGTTTTATGAATTATTGTTGCACACAGATAAATAACAAAAATAATATTACTTAAGAGAGATATATCAGCACGCAGTAACTATGATTTCTACGATTCTATAAATGTGATTAATGATATATATTAGTTTAAAAAACCAGTAAAATTCGATGTTATATGTGAGATCCAATTATTCACCGGTTATTTTTATAAAATAACAGCACTTCACTATTGAAAGCTATGGAAACGTTGTGTAAAATATCTTAAATCACATGCGAAACCAGTGTGGATCTTCTTCTTCTTTAGTGCCTCTCTATTACTGAAGGTCGGCAGTCATCCTCCTAAATTCTTCTTTGGTGTGGATCGCAAGCAAAATATCAGTAACCTATCATCACCATCAGTGCAGCCTATCGAGTTACTCTACTGAACACAGGCCCCCCGCCCTCATAGATTGCTTCATAGGGTGGATAGTTACCACAGTTGCTACGGTTGACATGCGGGCTAGCAAGCGCAGTTTTGTTTTTTTTTTATTATTGTGATTTGTTATAGAGAAGATGTTGTTGCTCATCTCCTGTTTTATTTTCCATTGTCACCTCTTATAGAAGTCTTGGCATAATATGGGGAAGTTGATTATCTTACGATGCCATAAACAATAAAACTGAAATGTATTTGTGAACAAAATATAGTACACATACTAACTATAAAATTATTTTAAACTTTGTTGATTATTATCTTCTGTGAAGCTCTATAAATTTATTGAAAAAAAAAATACAATTCTCGTGGTCCTCTTCTCTATCCTCTTATCCTCTTATCTATTTTTATAGTATAAACTATAAAAAATAGATGCATCGGCAAACTCAAAGCTTCGATAATAAAATTAAACGATGCACTGTGGCATTGTTTTCATGTACAGTGGATTCGTTATTGGTTAGACTTGTATATTTTTTAAGATTCATTAGAATTATTTACCCCACACTAGAATTTTCTCCTGTATCGTGGTGGCTATTATATGCATAGATTTTACAAGAATGAACATCCAGTCCCGAAACAATTATTTGAAGGCTATTTAAATACTTGTACCGTGCTGGATTCGAACCGGAGGCCCCCAGCGCAGCTACTGTTTGCTAAGCCACTGCGTTTAGTTTTTCATTTTGATCTCATTATTTCTGAACCAGTGATTTGGCTTATAGTAAGCATTGCGATTTTTACTTATATTTCTCGAATCCGACTTTTTCCGTTTAACCAACATTGATGGATTCACTTAATCTACAATGAAACATCATAACTAGATTATTAATGGTAGAGCCATACTGTAGCTCTCACAAAATACCTGCGATAAATAGCTGCTGGGTTTCGTATCGTGAGTGTAGAGAGCCGTAGACTACATTTTACTAAAAACGAGACATTCCATCTAAATCTTTAGAGGTACAACGCATCTGTATTTTGATCATTAATCGAGATTAAATGTAAATGTCTATGCGCCACAGCATCCCCTTTCCATCAGGTTGACTGTGTGCTCGTTTGTCACCCTTATTATATAAAAAAAGAATACCAGCTCATCGCTTTCTGTTTCGTATGTTGCGTGTAGGAAACTGGAAAGCATTTTACTGAAACCAAGGCACTCCAAATAAGTCTTCAGGGATGACAATGCATCTGCATTTTGATTCTTAATTAAGGATTAATGTGGACTTTGTGCTTGTTTATTACCCAAATTCTAGAAAAAAGTTACCATCACAAAGCAGGTGGTGCTTTAAAAGAACAATGTTCAATTTTTGATCCGCACCTAAATCATCAAAGTTAGAATAACATCATTACCACCAATACAGCAATAACGAATAAACCATCCAATACAGTTCCATTCTTTAATATCAATTTAACTAACAAGTGAAATCTAAAATTTGTTCATTTCTTTCAATTCATGTTAGAACCGTTGTCTATTTATCCTGCCTTTGTGGTTTAACCGGTTGGAAACGTCTACTGCAACATAATATGTATAATATAGCACTAGCGGCCGATACTTTAGTGTAATATTAATATTATAGCACTGCAACCCGCCCCGACTTCACACGGGTGAAATTGATATGTTGTAGTGTCAGTTATGTTTAAAAAAAGTACGATCGGTTAAAAGTTTGTCGCTTTGGTATTGATAGTTCATTGTTAATAAAAGTGTGCTTAGCAAGTAAATATTATATTTGTTTTAAATTTTGATTATAAGGTATTATTTTTTTAAAGATTCCATATGCCAGATTTTGTATGTCATTGTACAACTTGGAAGGATTTAGGTTCCTTAATAAAGTTAATAGACAACCTACTTTTAAAAACAATTTATGTAGGGTAATTTAGAGGGCTGCAAGGAATCGAGAAATCATGCTGGGAAGTGAACAGCCTTTTCCGGGTTGCAAGCACAGTTTCAACAGAGTGATCCATTTGTAACGTTGCAGTGATCTTCGAGAAAATTAATTAAGTAATCTTATCTACTTGATCGTTAGTAGGTAAAAAATAGCTGTCTCCATAAACCAATGCATAAATATTAGAACTTACATATTGTTTTTGATATCAGAATCAACATTGTCAACCCATACTTAGCCATTTACTGAAATAAAAAGGTTTTTATTGTCAAAATTTTTTCCATAATCCTTTCTTACGTACCTACGCCATAAACGGAAGTTACTCTCAAATTTCTACGTATAGCGGTTTAAGCTGTGCATTGATAATTGCGATGAGTGTTTTGCCGTTCTTCTCACAAGGTCTCCCGCAGTAGTGACTTGTTAAATTAATGGCATAACTATTTTGACTTTCAGAAAAAGACTTTCAAAAAATAATGTCTAGGGGAACCAAGCTAACTTTAATAGCACACTCTAAATACAATATGGTATTAGAGTGAGCTTCTTCTTCTTCTAGTTCTCTAAGTTTTATTTTTAATATCGTTTAGAAAAAGAACTAGCTTACAGTCAACCTTATAGTAAGTAATCTGAGGTCCATGGATATTTACGATCATCGATTTAGGCCAACAAACCGCTACATTTTAATTGCGTCGCCAAATCTGTGGGTTAAGATATAATGTCCCGTGCCACACGTAAAATATGAATTGAATATGTAGTTATGTAGTATTATAGTCTTGTGTGTCGTTACTTACTTACTTACTTATCTTTACGCACAATCCCTAACGGGGTAGCCAGAGAGAACAGATCGCCAAGTGTCACAATACTTACATACCTCTTTCGCTTCTTTCATGTTCATTAACTTCTTCATACATGCACGTCTAGGTATCCGAGTACTCTTGACCTTCCCCTCTTCGAGTAATTTGCTCACATGGTCTTCGAAAGTTAGTCTCGGTCTACCTCGACACCTTTTAATATTTACTTTCGCGCTATATATTTTCTTCACCATTCGGTCTCCACTCATTCGCTTAACGTGCCCAAACCATCGGAGTACGCCCCTATCAATTTTTGTGATAAGGTCATCTTTCAATCCTGCCATATTGGGAATCTCTGCGTTTCGCTTTCGTTCGGCTATGGTAACACCACACATTTTACGAAGAGATCGCATCTCCACTGCATTCAACTTGCTTTTATGCTTCTTCTGGCATACCCAGGTTTCGCTGCCATATAACAAAGTCGGCACCAACACTGCGTTATGTATTGCAAGGCGTGCACTCTTCACTACGCCTTGCCTTTTGACTAACGCATTCAGGGCACCATTGACTTTGTGTGTCGTTAGCCGTTTAAAAAAAAAGAAAAAGAAAGAGAAAGTCATAGTTGTGAAATGAAGCTTGGCTTTCCACTTCAAAAAGTGTACAAGGTTCATTTAATTTTTAGAGCTATCAATTATCATTTCATGTACCAGGTGGCAGACTATTACCTTACGATGCCATTAATGCCACTGCCACTATCCCTGATCGTTGCCAGTTTCCTTTTAATAATTTACTGAAGTAATATTATTTTAAAAATAAATAGGAACATATTTATCATGAGCCGTGATAGCTCAGATGGTTAACGCTCGCTGTAAATATAACAGAACGCGAGTAACCCGGGTTCAATCCCCGCCGGCACCAATGAAATTGTTAATTGCAATTTTATGTGCTGATTTACACCGTTCTCAGCGGTGAAGGAAAA
>CAJQZP010000423.1:0-92756 GCA_907164705.1 Parnassius apollo | reverse complement strand
GCCAACGCCCTCCTTTCTCTTTCAATGGCTTTATCATCTTTTAAATCTTCGGTAACAACAAAGTTTATTAAATCCTTTTAAAATATCGTTCAGAGCCAAAAATTTGTTTCATTTTAATCTAACGGACACATTACATTGATACTACGGGTATCTTACTCCAAACAGCTGTAATTATATGACAATTATATGATCGCGTGTAAAACCAACCTTGGAAACGATGCAATTTTCCACCGTTTTGGGCAAACTTAATGCTTGGGTTGGTGTAGCGTTTAACAACCTTAGCTACGCAGACGATATGGTGCTCCTTAGCCCATCGATCAACGGTCTTAGAAAGCTTATATTCATCTGCGAAAATTATGCTCGTCAGCATGAATTAAAATATAATGAGTCTAAGATTGAAATGCTGGTCTTTCGTGCTGGAAAGGGTCCGGGGAGAGTACCGCCAGTAAGCATAAATGGTGTGCAGGTACGGACTGTGAAGAATTTCAGGCACTTGAGTCATATGTTGTCGGAGAACCTGAGTGACGACTTGGATATTGAGCATGAACGTAGAGCTGTAGCTATACGTTGTAACATGCTGGCGCGTCGCTTTGCCTCGTGTTCTGAGGATGTTAAGATTAATCTGTTCAAAGCCTATTGTATTAGCTTTTACACCGGACAACTCTGGATAAATTACACCAAAAAAATCCTATAACATCCTCAGAGTACAGTATTATGATGCTTTTCTAATTTTTTTAAACATCCACGGTATTGCAGTGCGTCCAATGTTGTGTTCAAATGTTCGCAAGAGGCTGCCGTCCCAGACTTTTACGCAGTGTTACGTTGTAGAACGGCCAGTTTCTGGGAAACTGTACGTAACTCAACAAATGAATTAGTTAAGGTCGTTGCTCAGGTGTCTCCTGACAATATATTTTATAAACACTGGCAGGGTATGCATCAGACGCTATAGGTGATGAAAAAATTGTTTTAAAGTACTATATTTTATTGATTAAAACTACTTTTACGGATTTTATCGCGTTTATTTTACTATTATTTTTAATTCCCGACGTTTCGGGTGCTTTCCAGCACCCATGGTCACGGAGGACTGAGGTGACTGACGTCCCGATGTCATTGTTAAACCCGGAGTACCTTCAGCTTTTTTAATTATTGTTTATGGTCCGATCTATGCAAAATGAACTGACTATGTCCTGAGGTCTTGCAGTGGTATGCTTGGGTTTAGTTTTAATTTTATTGATTATAGGATCCCAAGCAGGTGGTAGTACCCAGACTCCTTCTCAATTGAAATTAGGATGTTTTTTAATTTCAATATCCTCACGTATCATCCTTGGTAGGAATCGGTGTTCTTTCGCGAGGATTTGTGGTCTATCAAATCTGATGTAATGGTTGGGGCCGTCAAGGATATGATCGCAAACTGCAGACTTCCCGGAACGTTGATGCTTCACATCAACAATATGTTCTTTTACGCGGCTTCTTATTGATCTTTTTGTTTGTCCTATATAAGAGAGACCACATTCACAAGTCAAGCTTGTACACTCCTGCATCTTGTAGAGGAATATGACACTTGACTGATGGTAGGAACTGACTAATCTTCTTCGGCGGCTTGTAGAATGTTCTAATAGAAGCTCGCTTCAAGATGTAGCCAATCTTGTCTGTGACACCTCTGACATATGGTAGTACAGCAGGCACACGCTCGACTGTGGCCGGCTTCACTCGGTCACTGTGACGTAGGCGCGGGACCCGAAGCTTGTTGTCGTGCAGAACTTGCTTGACGTGCTGAAGCTCGGCGGCCAGGTGTTTGCTGTCACAGATCCCTCGTGCTCTCTGTAACAAAGATTTGCCCACGGTAGCTAACTGTGAAGGATGGTGGTGAGATTCACCGTTTAAATATCGGTTTGTATGGGTCTTTTTCTTATACATAGTGTGACCAATGGTGTTGTTAGGATTTCGGATGACTAACAGATCTAGGAAAGGTATGTAATTATTAGCCTCTAACTCCATAGTAAATTGAATTTTAGAGTTTATGGAATTAAGATGTTCTAAAATACAGTTACTTTGTCTGATGGTAAAACTGTGAAAGTATCGTCTACGTACCGCTTGTAGATCCTTGGTGTAACAGGTGCAGTAAGGAGGGCTTTCTCCTCAGTCTTCCATAAATATATCGGCGACAATGGGAGATACAGGTGAGCCCATCGCAACACCATCCACTTGCTTGTAAAACTCTTCCTTCCACAATAGATAGCCAGATGTAAGGCAATGTCTGAGTAATACTGCATATTCTGCTGGCATATTATTTTCCTCTAGTTTCCTAGTTATAATTGAGATACAGTCTTCAACAGGTAGGCATGTAAATAGAGACTGAACATCAAAACTGACCATGGTTTCATTGTCAGTAAGACGTAGGTCTTTTATCTCACCGACAAAATGGTATGAATCCTTAGTGTGTGCTCTTGTGTGTCCTCTGAGTGTGATAATATTTTAGCTAAGTATTGAGCCAATCTGTAAGTTGGTGAATCAATCTAACTCACTATTGGACGTAATGGAGCGTTCGGTTTGTGTATTTTTGGTAACCCATACAACTTCGGTGGTTTGGCATATGAAAGTATTATCGAATTAACGTCCAGATTCAATTTCTCAATTAGATCGCTAGTTGTTTTAAGCTTATTAGTCGTATGGTCTGTTTTGACCTTTTGGTATGTAGTTTCATCCGACAAAAGTTGTTGTATTTTAAAATTGTAATCTGACGTATCCATTATAACCGTAGCATTGCCTTTATCTGCGCGGAGAATCGTAAGCTCTGGTGTGTTGCGTAAGTTTTTCAAAGCGTTAAATTCATTTTTAGGAAGATATAATTTCGGTGCTGAACTTCGACGTAACATAGACGAAATGTCTTGACGTAGGGCCTCTAAATCTTCATTACCAATGTTATTTTATATAAACAGTCCTCAACACCACAGATAATGTCCTCATACGGTTTTTTTCGCGGTGTTATTGCGAAATTTATACCTTTTTTCTAAAACTTTTATTGTAGCGTCGTCCAGTGTTTGTTTTGATAAGTTGTGGACAGCGCGTTGTTTATGATTCGTGTCTGTCGTCAACGATTTCGTATGTTGGATATTTGATTTAGTTGTTAATTTATGGTATATATGGACCTTGGTTTCATTGTCAATAAAATTAAAACTAAACCCAAGCATACCACTGCAAGACCTCAGAACATAGTCAGTTCATTTTGCATAGATCGGACCATAAACAATAATTAAAAAAGCTGAAGGTACTCCGGGTTTAACAATGACATCGGGACGTCAGTCACCTCAGTCCTCCGTGACCATGGGTGCTGGAAAGCACTCGAAACGTCGGGAATTAAAAATAATAGTAAAATTAAACGCGATAAAATCCGTAAAAGTAGTTTTAATCAATGTGTAGTGTTCGCGTAAATATAAGAAATCATTATACTATATTTTAACTCATAATAGAGTTTAATTTGTAATTTTGTATGTGTATAATACTCTAATTCATTGTCTTTGACGCAAAAAAGTACTTAACAAATGTGGGTTGATACCTTAGTAAATAAACTTTATTATTATTATTAATATAAAAAATCTTTTGTCACGATGTTTATTTACGCTAGTCACCGAAATAATTTAAATAAAATTTTGAAAATGTGTATTGCTTTTTTATAGTAAAATGGTGACTAACGAGTACACAATCCATCTAATGGCAAGTGGGTGCTGTGGCCCATAGACATCTACACCTATCCACGATTACGAACCAAAATGAAAATGCTTTGTCTGTGAACTGAGATGGAATACCTTGTTTCCAGTAAAAAAGGGTCCCTGGTTTTCTAAGCTCACCATACGAAAAACAGCATTGTTAAGCTACTATTTTACCCTGGAATTCTGTGAGAGCGTGGTCCTACCCCAGTCAAGCCGGCTTGCTTGCTTGCAGATAGGATATTTTTTATCCCGATTACTGACATTCAATATTTTTATTGAGAATTTAAGGATTATTTTATAAGACAAAGGGTCATCACAAAGGCCTGAATATGCCTGGCCAGCTGGTATGATATGTAATTAATATTTTAGTTTATTTTATTTTTATTGCGTAAAAAAAATTTAGTTCTAAAAACTTATAATACCGCACAATATTAATGGGAAATATTAAATGATTTTCCTTAAAACATTCATCCAATCTTTTATTATACCAATTTCTATATCGCTTTAGTATAAAGTAGTGAAGTTATTCAAATTACCTAAATTATTTTCTAAAGAGTATTTTTTTTTGTTATTAGTTCCAAAAGAATTATGAGTCAGTGTAAAGAAATATTATAAGTAGAATTAAAATTAAGTAGAAAACTGTTCAATTAGCGTGAATTTCTTGACAGGAAAATTCAATAACTGATTTTTGGCCCCACCGGGGATTAGAACCCAAAACCTGAAGGTTAGCAGTCACGTTTACGACCACTAGACTAACGGGGCAGTCTAAACGTAATAAAATATTAATCATAGTATTGTTACGCGCCTTAGCTGACGGCACTAGCGCCTAGTTGAAACTCGAACTCTCGGTACCTTGCGCGTGTTTACTTGAATATTCTGGATATTTCTGTGCTAATTTATATAAATAGGCGCTGCAAGATGCGATCGGGGAAGGCGAGACAAGCGAAGCTTCGGAGCGGAATAAAGTGTTAATTTAAGTAATTCTATCGGCAATTTTTAACTGTCACGAACCTCAAGCTCGTAACAATTGGTGTCAGAAGTGGGATAAAATCATGCCGATTTTACCTAAGGAGGAAACGGAGGGTGTCCGTACCCGAAGTCAACGCCAGCAGGAGACGGACCAAAGAAGATTTGGTGGGGGCAACGCCGCAGACGGCGGAGGGTCAGCCGCCGGCTGCAGGCCCGTCAGTAGCTCCTACATCTACAGCACCTGACTTAGGTGCTCTGATGGTGATGCTGCAGGAGCAGGGTCGCCGACAGGAAGAACAGGTTCGTCGGCTGGAAGAGCAGCTGCGGGGCGGACAGGATGAACAGGCCTGTTGGTTGAAAGAGCAGCAGGAAGAACAGGCTCGCCGACAGGAGGAACAGGCTCGCCAGCAGGCGGAACAGGCACGCCGATTGGAAGAGCAGCTGCGGGGCGGACAGGAGGACAGGCCCGTCGGTTGGAAGAGCAGATGCTCCTCATGAAGGACCTTCACGCTACCTTCGGGAAGGAGATAAAGGAGGTGAAGGATAGGGTTGCTCAGCATGACAACCGCCTGTCGGAAGCTGAAACCCAAATCGCGAAAGCTGAAAACCGAATCGACCAAGTAAACAATCGGGTTGACAACGTAATGGCTGACATGAAGAAATCACTGGACGAACTCAAACTTGGAGAGGTAGCTACAGCTCCCGTAGTAGCTACAACACCTTCGCTACGTGGGTTCAAGGTGCCACCGTTCGACGGTACCTCTTCCTGGTCAGCCTACAAAATCCAGTTCGAGGCTGTTATGAAGGCGAACGGCTGGAATAAAAGTCAGGCCATGACTGCTCTCACACTAGGCCTGCGCGACCAGGCCTTAAAAGTTCTGGAAGCTCTCGGTGAGGAAGTGACTTATGAGCAACTCCTTGAGGCGTTGGAGGCGAGATATGTTGACGCTCACCTGGACCACGTCTTTCGTGCGCAGCTTAAAGATCGCATGCAGCGCATCAACGAAAACCTGCAGGAGTGGGCTCTAGAGGTGGAGAACCTGGTGCGAAAAGCATACCGGTCTGTACCTGCGCTCATTGAAGGGAACCTGGTGCAGACATTCATCGACGGCATCCGCGACCTGGAAGTCAGAGCTGCTGTGAGGCTCGGGCACCACGAGACGCTTAAGCACGCCTTTGCCCATGCACTGGAGGTGAAAGCTGTGCGGCAGGATCATCGTTCCCATCGCGTCAGGGAGGTTGCAGCAGCTACAGTTCGCGATGGCAACAAAGGATTCAGCCCTAGGTGCTATGGCTGTGGGGAAAAGGGCCATCTTCGCTCCAGCTGCCCTAAGCGAACTGTAGAAAGGAGAGTTAATCGATCTCGAGAGGTTAGTGCAGCTAACGGCACCACCTGGCGGTGGCAGGATCGTCGATCCCCTCGCGCTAGGGGAGGTTGTAACAGTTAAGGTTCGCGACCACAATAAAGGATACAGTCCTAGGTGCTATAGCTGTGGGGAAAGGGGCCATCTTCGATCCAGCTGCCCTAAGCGAACCCTAGAAAGGGAAGGTGAACGATCTCAGAAGGGAAGTGCGGCTAACATCACCGCCAAGCAGCAGCCGGGATACGACTTTACTATCAAATATCGCAGCGGGAAATCTCATGGCAACGCAGATGCATTTTCAAGAAGACCTTGTCCTGAAGATTGGAAACATCGTATTAGGCAAGAGAGTAAGGAAGTGGCATCCGTGAGGATACTTAGGATAGACCACCTCAGCAACGAGTGGAAGGACAGCCTACGACATGCACAACAGGAAGATCCGGACATCAAGCCGATTCTGGAATGGATGAAGGCCCGTGCTACCAAGCCTAAGTGGAGCGACGTCTCAGCGATGAGTTCAACCACTAAGAGCTATTGGGCCCAATGGGACAGCTTGCTG
This sequence comes from Parnassius apollo, assembly GCA_907164705.1. Taxonomy (NCBI): domain Eukaryota; kingdom Metazoa; phylum Arthropoda; class Insecta; order Lepidoptera; family Papilionidae; genus Parnassius; species Parnassius apollo. Next base: position 86,157 of record CAJQZP010000423.1, on the reverse strand, counting down.
ATTTAGGATGGAGTCCTGTGCCGTAAATGGGACAATTGTCGAGGAGACAGCTGTCGTTTGCAAATGGTTGTCCCTAAAGCTAAAGTGCCGGATGTTCTACAGCTGTGCCATAATGGTCTTTCAAGAGTCCATCTGGGAGTTAAACGAACTCTGCTGAAGGTCCGAGAACAGTTTTACTGGGTCCATTATCGTGACGATGTCGAGGCTTGGTGTCGTACATGTACAAGTTGTGCGGCCGTGAGGGGACCTCAGACACGTAGTAGAGGAGCACCGAAATTGTACAATGTTGGTGCACCATGGGATAGGACAGCCCTTGACATTGCGGACCCGTTATAGAAAGGCGCAAGAGGGCCTCCTTAGCTCGTCCATGTGGATCGCCTGGCGCGTTATTATGGGGCTGATAATGCTCGGGACGAGCATGTCTTAGGAGGGGGCAGTGTTACGCGCCTTAGTCGACGGCACTAGCGCCTAGTTGAAACTCGAACTCTCGGTACCTTGCGAGTAAACACTACTTGAAAATTCTGGAGATTTCCGTGCTAATTTATATTTATAGGCGCTGCAAGATGCGATCGGGGAAGTATTGAAGTTGGCGAGACAAGCGAAGCTTCGAGCGGAATAAAGTGAATCAGTGTGGTTATTTATTGGTGTTTTAACTTTAATTAGTGTAAAGTGAATTAAAGTGTTAATTTAGGTAATTCTATCGGCAATTTTTATTGTCACGAACCTCAAGCTCGTAACAGTATTATGAATATAATAAAAAGATATTAAATAAGCTACATCAATTACGCTTATTAAAAAAAATGTGCGTATAATTGTGTTGGTACGTACACACGTAAGAGGTTAATTACGAAATATAATTCTTCTTTAATTTGATATTTTCTATAATGATAGTGTACTCATGCTGCCGCAGCGGTGATACATTACAAGGAAACGTTACAAGAAAAATGAGGTTTTTCATTTTTAATGCCGCACAAAATTTCTCTACTACGTCGATTAAAAAGTTTCACTTCAATAATTTTGTAAGCGTTTGAACGTATGCGGGTGAATAAGGCACAAAAAGGTTTTCATTTATAGCAAAGTTGAGTTTTTAAAACTATTCTTAACTTTGCCACAATGGTCAACAACTGTGAAAACGAACAAGGACATTCGATTAAATGATTGGACGAAAACTAGCAACATCGAGCGGTGAAGCGGATACCTGTATTGAGAACAGAATCTCTATTTCTAGAGCACGCTCTGTAGTCTATACGTCTTGATGGATTTTGTGATATGAGGTATCTATAGTGAAAATAGGTTATAACAATTGAATTCACGTTTTTCTTAGACCTTTTTTATTAAATATGCCGAAGTACCAAATTAACAAAAGTTTAAATATTCTTTAATTAAATAAGATAAAATTAACTGAAGAAACGTTAAGATTTCTCGTGTTCTTTGATTATGGGAACGACTAAGACGGTTTTTGTTTAAAATTAAAATAATTTTATGCAAACCACTTCAAATATAAATTGAAACATAATATATTATCACAGGCAGTGTATATAAGACAATTGTATTTGTCCTCTTTTATTCGGTCTTTACGTTCTCATCGATCCTCATCCAAAACCTATTTAAAGTTTTAATTTTACGCTTTATATTAGTTTCACAATATTAATATGCAAGCCTCTAACCCCAGTTTCGAATTGGTGACGTTACAATTTGATTAAAATAGCTTTCAGTCAAAATTTATCTATTATCTTTAGCGACTTGTAAAAAAAACATTCATTAAAGTAGCCTATGGTACCCACTTTAGGTGATAATGTATCATAGACTGCCATTCAGCATTAACTATTTATTTTTATAGATTTCGCTCTTTTTACATAAATTAAAATAAAATAAATAGCTAACGTTTTTTTACAATAAGAGCGACAAACTAGTCCACTTGATGGTATTAGCGTGCTATGGTCAATAGACGTCTGCATCTATCCTCGATTTAGAATAAAAAATGCAGATGCGTTGTCATCCCTGGGGAATCATATAGAATGCCTCGTTCCCAGTAAATAGGTCTCCGGTTCTCTACAATAACCAAACGTAACACAGCAGCATTAAGCAGCTATATTAGGCTGGTATTCTGTGTAATGTGTTATCTACTTCGCGTGCGGAGACAAGTGGGGACGCATGATAGCTCGCGCGGCTTGTGAGTGACCTGAGTGACCGTGAAGGCACAACTCGCCTAAATGCATTTCTGTAAATGCATTTTTTTTAATCATCCCAAACACATATGTTATGCAAATTATATCTAATTGCTTCTAATTAGTTTGATAATTATTGAAATATTTATTTTCTTCCCCTTATATTGGGGAACTTTGCTGGAGCTGTGAATCCATGTTATTATTTTCCCAAATATTAAGGATGGGAGGTTATAATTAAATATATGAAATATAATTCATACCGAATTAAACTCGCACGAGTGGAATCGGTTGTAAAAGGACACTTATCCCCTACCACTCCCGCCGGACTCGCCGCCAGACGTGTCAGGGAAGTACTCACTTTTCCTTCTGATCCTGAAAGGCGTCGAACCCGCGACCTTCTAATTTTATTTTAATTCTTTCATATATATCGATTTAGTATTAGCATAGTTTTAGTAGTTTCGTATTTTAGTATAGTTTTTTTTTAGTATGTATATTAGTATAGTTTATTACTAAAATCATTAAACGCCTTAAAACAATTTTGATGTCATTATTTATTTGTTAAACAAATAATAATAACGTGACATATGGCGCCTCAACTCGGTTATTCAGGATCAGTCATTTTAGTTTGTGTGTACGTTTATATTGTAAACCCATGTTTTTTTAACTTTTACTTTGCTCTTTATGCTTTTGCAACTGTAGTAAATATAGTGTTATATAAAGTAAAAAGTTTCATAATTGTATCGAATTGTCTTTTTTTGTTTTGTTTTGTCTATTATGTTGTGTATATACAAGCATAACACTATATTACTGTATTTTGGTTTTACAATTATATATTTATAGTAGTAAGTTTTATTTAAACACAAGTATACTACAGTTGCATTTTTTTTCTCTTTTTAATTGCTTTTGTCGTAGTTTATTTTTCGAACATCTTATCATTGATTACTAAACATAGAAAACTTAGAAGATTATTATGATATAAACTGTAACGGTACGGAAGAATATTATTTATTATTTATACAAATAAGTTTTGTTATTTGTAGAATTTTATACTTGCTCACATAAACCTAGTATAAGGATTCTCTTCGACTTCTGAAATTATGTCATACGAAATTCAATTTTTGTCCACAAAAAAACGAACTTAGCTATGAGGTGGCCATTAGAGGTGGCACACCTGGGGAAAACGTTCAAGAATTACGCAGGCAGATAGTCAAGTTAGCCAATGCGATGCCTTCAGATGATATTATTGAATCTGGGTTTGAGTTTTCTATAGACGTAGAGGGTATAAGAGAAACTTTTGTTAAAGTTGAAACAAACTTAAAAACATTATCAGTGAAGTATGATAAAAATTTACACAAACGTACTCAAAATTTACTGAATCATTTATATCATAGGATCCAGCGTCTGGATGCTGTAGATAAAAAGTCTACAGATATTTTAGAAAGCCTCAGGTTTAAGCTAAATACAAATTTCAAAAACTTAGAACATCTTAAGCCTGATACGGATTCCTTGTCTGAATTTACAGATGCTATTACAATTACACCGCCCCCTATGGTCGTTACGTGTGATCGAGCTTATTCTTCGGACTTGACTAGTATTAAGTTTGATGGAAAATCATTTATCCAACGTATAAACGATTATATAACAGCCCGTGGTATTCCCTCTTCTAAAATTATAGATTTTGGATCAGAAATTTTCGTTGATGATGCCTTACACTGGTTTCGGAGTGTAAAACCACATGTTACTTCTTGGGAAAGATTATGCGAATTACTGAAGGATGTTTTTGTTATTCCCGATCATGATTATCGATTATTGGACGAGATAAAATCTCGCACACAAGGCGAAACTGAGAATATTACTATTTACCTAGCTATTATGACCGGCATGTTTTCCCGTTTATTTAAAAAACCTTCTGAGGAAGATCAGTTAGAAATTATTATGCACAATATCAAACCTTGTTATGCTAGCGCCTTAGTCGCAGTGCCTAACCTTAAATCTATTGATGTATTACGTACAGTTTGTAAAAATTATGAGAATGTACAGTCCCGTCTTTCTAAATATCATGAACCTCCTAAAATAACTTCAACTACATTAGCACCCGAATTTGCATTTAAGCCACTCACAAACTCGACAGAGAAAAATAAAATGCACTATTCTACCACAAACAAATTTAATTATAATAAAACTTATACAACCGATAATAAACCTTCAAGTAACATTAATAGAAAATATTTTTCCAATTCTAATCTATTTAATAATACTAATCCGCAAAGGCAACAAAAATTTTATGGTAATAATAAACCTATAGATGCTATTCAAAATGACGATAGTAAACAAAAGTTTTGCCCTCGATGTCGTGTTGATACACACAACTTAAGACAATGCACTGAGAAACGCAAAGTATTTTGTTTCAAATGTGGTCGTGATGACTACACATTTTACACTTGTCCAGATTGCACAAGTCTTCCGTCTAGTTCAAAAAACTAATAAAGCAGAATTGTAGCGACCTAGCCAACCACTCTTATAATACGGATTGGAAAGAGTGGTTGAAATTTATTAATAATTTTTTTAATAGCTACACCGTTGCTACAGTTCTATATAATAAACCACCTAACGACGTCCGACCTTATTTATCAATCAAAATAGGACATACAAAGTTTTGGGGGTTATTAGATTCTGGCTCAGCCGTTACCTTGCTAGGTAATACTGCACATCGTTTACTGATACATCAAGGATTTGCTATGCACACTAATGAAATAATCTCTATAACAGCAGCTGGTGGACAAAAACTAAATTGCTTAGGTTATATTAATCTCCCATTTAATTTCGAAAACAATTATTATACGTTGAAGACTTTTGCAGTTCCTGAAATAGAGACCTCTCTTATATTAGGTATTGATTTCTGGAAAAAATTTAACATATGTCCGAAATACATCAACAGCATCGAATATAAAAGAGAACCTACAGATCATTATTCAAACACAAATGAATCAATTTTAAATTCCCACGTACATTCATACGCATCCCTTAATGAAAATCAACGCTTGATTGCTGACGATTTAATTGAACAATTTAAGGACGTTTCTTCCGAACGCAAGGGCTTAGGCTGTACTTCTCTTGTATGTCATTCTATTGATACGGGTGACACGAAACCTATACGACAACGTTATTATAGAATGTCCCCTGTAAAGCAGCAAATCTTATGCCAGCAGGTTGATGAAATGCTTTCATTGGACGTAATTCAGCTTTGTGAGAGCTCTTGGTCCTCTCCAATCTTAATCGTTACCAACCAATTGCCAACCACGCATTTACTTGGACAGTCGCAAGTTAAATTCTGTAACTAAACGCGATGCTTATTCCTTGCCTTATGTTTACAAAATACTAGATAATCTGCGAGACGCAAAATTTATATCTAGTATAGACCTTTCTAAAGCATTTTGGCAAATTTTAATTTCAGAACGCTATCGCGAAAAAACTGCCTTTTATGTCCAGGGTCGTGGGACCTTCTGTTTTAAGAGGATGGCTTTCGGTCTTACTAATGCACCTGCAACCCAACAAAGGCTTGTAGATTTATTATTTGGTTCATTTGATCTTAAGGTATTTGCATACCTCGACGATATAATTGTTATTTCTAACACATTTGATGAACACGTTTCTTTACTATCTCGTGTAATAAATAAATTAAAGGAAGCAAATTTAACGATTAACTTCGAAAAAAGCCAATTCTTTCGGTCTCGCCTAAAATATTTGGGCTACGTAATAGACGCCCAGGGTCTCAGAACAGACCCCGAAAAAGTAAAAGCAATTTTAGAGTATCCAACACCATCTTCAAAAAAAGAAGTAAAACGTTTTTTAGGAACAGCAACCTGGTATAGACGTTTTGTGCCAAACTTTAGCACTATAGCTGGCCCTCTTAATAAACTAACATCAAATCGCAAAGGTGCTCCAAAATTTCACTGGTCACCAGAGGCAGACAAAGCTTTTAAAAAGCTAAAAGAATGTTTAGTATCTGCACCAGTCTTACATTGCCCTAACTATAATTTGCCCTTCCAGGTTCACACAGACGCCAGTAATTATGGAGTAGGTTCAATGTTAACCCAAACAGTCAATGACAAAGAACATCCTGTTGCCTATATGAGCAAGTCTCTTAACGCTGCAGAAAAGAATTACAATATTACCGAGAGAGAGACATTAGCCGTAATAGTAGCATTAGAACACTGGCGTTGCTATCTTGAAAATGGTCAACCATTTGTAGTTTACACTGATCATTCAGCGTTGAAGTGGTTTCTCTCTTTAAATAACCCTACTGGCAGGCTTGCAAGATGGGGCATTAGACTATCTTCTTTTAATTTTACTATTAAACATAGACGCGGTGCTGATAATATCATTCCAGACGCGTTATCTCGCGCTGTCGTAGTTTCTGCTATTTCTACAGCAAAATCTTACCTAACGACAAATGATAAATGGTATCTAGACATTTATAATGGTTGTATGAATAATCCTGGTAAATTTGAAAATTTTATTATTAAGGAGGAAAAACTATATCGGCGTTCTAAAAACAAATGTTTATTAACTACAAAGTTTTCGTGGAAAGAAGTAGTTCCATTAGAATTACGAGAACACATTATCAAAGAAAACCACGCAGAACCCACTTCAGGTCATTTAGGCATCCATAAAACATATCGTCGTTTAGCATTGCAGTATTTTTGGCCAGGTATGCATCGGGATGTCGTAAAATTTGTTACAAAGTGTGACATTTGCTTATCTTATAAATCTCCTACTCATAATGTATTAGAAGACATGGGTCGACCTAAACAGTGTTGCAGACCTTTCCAAATTATTTCAATAGATTTCATCGGACCCATGCCAGTAAGTAGAAAACAAAATTCTTATATCTTAGTCGTAACATGTTGTTTCTCTAAATATTGTTTAGCGTTTCCGGTAAGAAGAGCTACAGCCGACATTGTAATTAAACATTTGGAAGATTCTGTATTTTTAACACATGGAATCCCCCCAAACGGTGTACATGGATAATGGAAGCCAATTTATTTGTGAGAAGACCATTGCGCTCTTTAATAGGTATAATATTCCTAACGTTTTTCTTACACCTAAATATACTCCTCAGGTTAATTTGGTGGAACGCTATAATAAAACAATTGTGACCTGTCTATCTACCTTTGTGGATGAAGATCAGCGTTCTTGGGATGTATATTTGCCAAAAATACTGTTTGCAATAAACAACTCTGTAAACGAGGTTACTGGATACACTCCATCATTTCTTGTATATGGACGTGAATTAGTAATATGTGGTTCTCACTACGTTGACAACGACCTCGGTGACGAAATTGTTTTCTTACCGCGAGACGCTTATGCTGAAAACATCGGCTGCCTCGCTAACATATTCAACAAAGTTCAGGCATCATTATGACATCATCACCAACAAAATTCCAAATGCTATAATTTAAGGAGAACGTTCACAGAATTTAATGAAGGCGATATTTTGTTTAAGCGCACTTACTATACATTTAATACAAAATTTATTAAATGCCGTATAACTAAAAAAGAGGTCTCCTCTAGTGTACGAATTAGAGGACATGTACGGAAAATATTTAGGGCCGTGGCACATAAAAGATTTTAAATTGTCTAAATACTCGTAAGACATTGCTTTTTTTTCTTTTTTTGGATTCTGCGGATTTTTCTACTTGTAGAAAGAAAAATCCTTGGGTGGCCAGCGGGGTATTGTAATGTGTTATCTACTTCGCGTGCGGAGACAAGTGGGGACGCATGATAGCTCGCGCGGCTTGTGAGTGACCTGAGTGACCGTGAAGGCACAACTCGCCTAAATGCATTTCTGTAAATGCATTTTTTTAATCATCCCAAACACATATGTTATGCAAATTATATCTAATTGCTTCTAATTAGTTTGATAATTATTGAAATATTTATTTTCTTCCCCTTATATTGGGGAACTTTGCTGGAGCTGTGAATATTATTATTTTCCCAAATATTAAGGATGGGAGGTTATAATTAAATATATAAAATAAATTCATACAAACTAAACTCGCACGAGTGGAATCGGTTGGAAAAGGACACTTATCTCCTACCACTCCTGCCAGACTCGCCGCCAGACGTGTCAGGGAAGTACTCACTTTTCCTTCTGATCCTGAAAGGCGTCGAACCCGCGACCTTCTAATTTTATTTTAATTCTTTCATATATATCGATTTAGTATTAGCATAGTTTTAGTAGTTTCGTATTTTAGTATAGTTTTTTTTTAGTATGTATATTAGTATAGTTTATTACTAAAATCATTAAACGCCTTAAAACAATTTTGATGTCATTATTTATTTGTTAAACAAATAATAATAACGTGACATCTGTGAGAGCATGGTTCTTCCCCGGTCGTGCTGACGCAAATGTGTTTCGCGGCACTACTACGTACATACCTGAAACAAACGTTAAGATGTAGAATAAATTGTTGCATGTATTTCTTATTAACCATTACTTGCTTAAGAAATTCCAAAAAATACTCTGAAAACACGCTGAATACACCAATTTTAAAGTTTTAAGCGGTAACGTAGGCTAAACAATTATATTATACGACTAAGGCTTCAGTTTATATCACGCATTGTATATCACAGACATTTTCATATAAAGATGTTGACGTAAAATTTAAATCTCATATTCATCATTTCATTATCAAAATGCATTAAATTCCATATAAGTGAAATGCGCAATAGTCGTTTTAGGTCCGGTACTAGTATTTTGGCTAATGTGTGTAGGTAAAACATCTTATGAAATAGCTCGCTTATATTTTATATGTTTTATAAGTATTCACAATTTTTGAGCCGAATAATACGTGAGGCGGCGTTGTTTTAAATATAAACATAGTTATAAAAATATTAGATGAACTGAGTGTTCATTTGTTACCCAAACCTGTTTAAAAAAAGGAGACGAACTACCTAAACCAAGTACGTTTCGTCAAACAAATCTTGCAGTACAAAGCTTTTTACCGTTGCCGTTACAGCCTTTCTGCTGAACGCAAACCTCCCCCCTTGGATTGCCATAGTTGCCACGCGTGGCAGGCGGGTTGGCAACCGCAGTTTATAAGTCGTTACTAGGGAAGGCGCTGCTGCCCATCTCCTGATTTTTTCTCTGTCGCCTCTAACGACATCCAAGCGATGGTATGGTCTAAGGAGTATTCAAACACCGACACTACAAGGTCAAAAGTAAAGTTTTTTACTATTAGTTAAAACACTCGAACTGACCGCATTAAAGGTAAAAGCGCATAATCCAGTTGCGGAACTACGATACGGAATGAAGACATTTTGAAGAGAAATGCACTTTCTTAAAACGAATCCTGAAGGATATCGTTTGTGGTATATTCAGTCAAGATATTAAAAAGAACCGAAGTGGCTTGGGGCTTATTTAGAAAGGTAATAAATATTATTAAATAAATTTTAAGCAATCATCACCCATCAAGCGGAATTCACCCGTGAAATCGCTGTGGCATATATGCATATATATATATATATATATATATATATATATATATATATATATATATATATATATATATATATATATATATATATATATATATATATATATGACATGGTTAAAATGCGTCGATGACCCATCGCTACTCCAAATACCATTGCAACCACTACAATCCGAAACACACGCCACAATACTTTCAACTCTGTGCGTAAGTAAAGAATCATGAGAAATACTCTGCAATAACTAACCGCGATACTCACTCAGCTTCTTCGTGTGGATCTTAGCTAATTAATTTTCTACTACATAAAGTTAACTACCTTTATGTAGTAGGTATAATCTTTTAACAAGAACATTTTCATTATGTGCAAGTAATACTAGCTGTTACCCATTCGCTTCGCTAATACAAATTAAACTTTATTAATAATTGTCATAAAAAGTGTCCTTCTCCATACCATAACTACATTCTATTCTTTTTTAAGGTATCCACTTCTATGTCAAATTTCATAACAATCCGTCCACTCATACAAGCGCTATTGTAGGACGACCATCCAACCAACATATTTTCAAATGATAATATCACGGTGTCATTTGGCATTTAATATGTATAAATTTATGGTAAGAAACGTTTACTTTTATGGAAGTTTTCTAGTAAAAATAATTTTCTAACTGGCTCATATTGGCCCCATTACAGCCTTTTACTAGTAAGCGAAATTTAGGGCCGATCATCACTAGATGAAGTGAGGACCTGAAACCCGATGGATGCCAGTGGCTTAGGACCATGCTTTGTGGCGTCCCTTGGGGAAAATCTATGTTCACTAGTGAACTTGTGATGGGCTGTAGTGATTATGATATGTCTAAAGTCTTAAAATAGGAGGTCACTAATTTAACTATCGCACATCACTTTAAAACTCGCGATATTCGTACCATCTGGATAATTGGCGATTCACCACTGTGTAATTTACTAGGAGTTTTCTTCCTCGCACAACATATTTGTGGAATTGACTATCATTAACGGTTTTTCCAAACCGATACGACTTAAGAATTTTTAAGGAAAGAATCTACTCTTCTTAAAAGACCAGCAACGTATCTGCAATTTCCCTGGTGTTCCAGTTGTTCATGGGCGACGGTAGTCACTTACCATCAGGTGAGCCGCGTGATCGTTTGCCCATTATAGTAAACTGTAGACGTGTTCATAATAATGTTTTTTTTTAATTATTTATTACGCGTTTAGATATACATTTTTTTCTTCAAATTATACTTAAGTTTGTATGTAACATTGGAGTACTCATTCACAAGCGTGTAATTCACGGAATGAATATGAAACGGCAGCTTGTAAAATGTTCTAAGCGGTAAAGTTTGTATTCATAACAAACAGTTGTAAATTAAAATTTTATTAATTATTTGTTTTTCAAAATTCCTGACTTTTCATTAGGTAAAGGTCAATAAAATATGTTTACTCTTAGTCGAAATACCACGCCATGGCTTCAATAAGTCCTTATTGCGGAGAGACCCTGTGAGAATTAGCGGCAAGAAACTCAATGTCGACTGTTTAGCAGTTCCAACGACTATTTAAACAGTTCCAATTTAACCTTATGAAATTAATTCATAATCAAATAAGTCTCTGGAAGCTCATTTTATTCACGTATTTTTATCTTATAAATAGTCACGTAATTTATATTATCCCTTTTTCATAAGAATGCTTATATATATGTGTTCTAAGGTTGCGCTAAGGCACGTCAGTAATACGACATAAAATATAGCAGCAATATGGCTCCACCACATAAAAGAACTTACAGTAACTATAATTGTATAGCTCAAGGCTGTTTTAATAGCTGCTTCCCGGGTTTGAATCCTGGAGCGGAATAAAAACTTTATTGAGTTTTTCTGTCAAGAAATTCTCAGTAGCAGTTTGGAGTATCGAAATTAAAGGTGTTTCAATCCCGTACCTGGCACATAAGTACATAAAGTCCATGGTTTTGCAACAGGTTTTTCTCCGATCGTGTTGAATTGCGTTACATTATAATAGACTGTAACTTGGTTCACGCATATACTCAGCCACTAAATCCTCTTTCCTGCGCAGATGGCAACTCTTCGTTGAATCTGGTCTACGCGATCCATATTCGGGCTGGAAGATATTAATACTAGCTGTCTTACCTTTCAAGGCAAAACACAAAAGTAGTGAATTGCTGTTCGGCAACAGGTGAGCCACGTGCTTGTTTGCCTTCTCTACTGTGGTCTATACATTCAAATGAAACCGTGCATGAAATATTTGCAGTTGTGTTGTTATTCAAGTTCCCAGTGTGAATTTAATTTAACAATTGTATTATACTAATTACTACTGTATCTTTTATTGTTTATCATCATCATCATCATCACAGCCCTTCAAGTCCACTGCTGAACATAGGCCTCCCCCAAGTAATGCCACAAAGCACGGTCCTGAGCCACCTGCATCCATCGACTTCCTGCATATCTTACCAGGTCGTCACTCCATCTAGTGGGGGGTCGCCCTACACTACGCCTACCGGTACGAGGCTGTCACTCGAGAACCTTTCTTCCCCATCGGTTATCGGTTCTTCGAGCTATATGGCCGGCCCATTGCCACTTCAGCTTACTAATCCGTTGGGCTATGTCAGTCAATCTGGTTTTACTGCGGATATCCTCATTTCTGAGTCTATCACGCAGAGAAACTCCGAGCATAGCCCTCTCCATAGCTCGCTGAGCGACCTTGAGCGTCCTCATACGGCCAGCAGTGAAGGACCACGTCTCTGATCCGTAAGTCATCACTGGCAACACGCACTGGTTGTACACTTTAGTTTTCAGAGATTGAGGTATACCTGACGAGAAGATATGTCGTAATTTCCCGAACGCTGCCCAGCCGAGTTGAATCCGTCGATTGACCTCTCGGTCGAAGTTGGACTGACCTAGTCGGAATATTTGTCCCAGGTAAGCGTACTCGTCAACAACTTCGAGCATAGTGCTCCCAACAACTACCGGCATAGGTGTGACATGGACATTAAACATAATCTTTGTTTTGTCCATGTTCATCTTAAGACCTATCCGTTGGGAGGCACTATTGAGGTCATTGAGCATAGTGCTTAAGTCCTCCAGCGATTCTGCCATAAGGACTATATCGTCGGCAAATCGAAGGTGAGTGATGTACTCGCCATTGATGTTAATACCGTATCCTTTCCAGTCCAGTAGCTTGAAAACGTCTTCCAATGCAGCGGTGAAGAGTTTCGGGGATATAACGTCACCCTGTCTTACACCTCTCTGCAGTTGGATAGGTTTCGAGCTCTGGTTCTGTACTCGGATAGCCATCGTAGCCCTACTGTACAAACACTTCAGCACTTCGATATACCGACAGTCAACTTGGCACCGCTGAAGGGACTGCAGCACCGCCCAAATTTCGACGGAATCAAAGGCTTTCTCATAGTCCACATACGCCAGGCAAAGTGGCAAATTGTACTCTTCAGTCTTCTGTACAATCTGTCGCAGTGTATGTATGTGGTCTATGGTACTGAAGCCTTTTCGGAAACCGGCTTGTTCGGGAGGCTGGAAGTCGTCAAGTCTGCGTGCGAGACGATTCGTAATGACTCTCGAAAACAGCAATTAGACGCGGCTCAGAAGGGAAATCGGTCTGTAGTTCTTCAAGAGAGCGTTGTCGCCTTTCTTAAAGATCAAGACCACCGCACTTCTGCTCCACGCCTCTGGAGTAGTGCCACCATGGAGGACGGAATTGAAGAGCTTCTGAAGGACTTCAAGTACCGGTGTTCCACCCGCTTTCAGAAGCTCCGCTGTAATTCCATCCTCGCCTGGGGCCCTGCCGTTTTTAAGGTGCTGGAGAGCCATTCTAATCTCGCTTAGACTGACGTCCGGGATATCATCGGAATAGTGTCGGATAAGACTTGCTCTTGGATCGTTACTCACACTTGCGTGTGGCTCCAACGATGATGTGTACAGCTGCCCATAGAACCTCTCAATCTCACTCAAAATCTCAGGTGTCCCGGAAACGATGCTGCCACACTCAGTCTTCAGCCTTGACAGTTGGCTCTTTCTGGCAGACAGATCTCTGGCAAAGACTTTGGAGCCCTGGTTCCGCTCGATCGCTTCTTTAATACGAGCAGTATTAAAGTTGCGTAAGTCTCGCCGCATGCATTTGGAGATCTGTCTGTTCAGTTGCCTGTATGCTGTCAAATCTGTTGACGATTGCAGCCTCATCTCCCGTCTAACAGCCATGAGATTAAGAGTGTGATCGGAGAGTTTTTGTGTTCTTCTGCGGCGGGTCTTGCAGAACTTAGCTCCGACCGCATGGACAGTTTCCACGAGCTTGTCATTCATATCGTCCACTGCATTGCAATCTTGTAGGCACTGAAAGCGGTTGTGTAACTCGAGCTGAAAATTTTCGGGATTTTGGATCAGAGCACGAGGGGGGACGGAGCGTTGACTTCATTAGACGAGACCTCTCCAACTTAACGTTTAGGTTCAGTGTGCCTCTAACCATTCGGTGATCGCTGCCAGTTTTCACCCTTGCGATCACTGAGACATCACTGAACAGTTGGCGTCTGGTCGTCATAATGAAGTCAATCTCATTTTTTGTCGAACCGTCGGGGCTCGACCAGGTCCACTTCCTGTGGGGCCGCTTCTGGAAGAAAGAGTTCATCATAAAGAGTCCCTCTTTCTCCATAAAGTCGGCCAGCTGCTGGCCCCTTCGGTTCCGTTGCCCTACTCCAAATTTCCCTAACTTCAGCTCACCGTTATTGTTTATATTATTACTAATTAAATTTTTGAGGCATGCCATCTTATTCCTCAGAGATTAAGAAGAACTTAGCACCTGTAGGCTACAGGTGCTAAGTTACCTCTGAGGAGTCTTTATATAAAGTTGGTTGCAGGTGTCCATAGTCTACAGTAGCTATATAAGTTCAGGTAGACCGTAAGTTAGTTTGTCATCTCAATTTAACATTATAATATTTCATATAAAACATTCTGTGTACAGTGTGAATTCTGTCTTTTAACGTTGTTTACGCTAGTAATCGCCAGTAATAAAATAGAAATAACTAATAAATACCTCGTTAAAATAAGAAACATTAAAGAGATTTTATTTCCATTGACTCGGCGAAGAAATAAATTCGAGTTTTAGGACTGTTTCTCACTTTCACGTACTCATAAAAAATATATACTTAACGCGTCTAAAAACGTTTTCGTACATCGCCAATTCAGTTTAGAAACTCAGATTGATTTTTTATTAGATTGAAAGAGAAGGATAAATCTAATATCATTATAATATTATATTTAAATTAGATTTATCCTTCTCTCTCCTATTATTATATTTAGGATAAACAAAAAATGTGCGCTACTCTGTGTTCGCGCGGTTGGTTTTTTTATCATAGAATAAACATAGGTAGACTGATCCGTAGGTAATAGTAGATTACATTGTTAAATAGATAAATTATATCGAGAACAATATTTAAATTTTGTCATTTATTTTGTATATTATATTTGCTTATTTAATATAATATTACATAATATTATATCAAAATTCATTTTAATGATATTTTTATCTGAATATTTTAAAAGGTATCTACGTCAAATATAAAAAACATACTAAATGTGTATTTAACAAAACGTATTAACATAACATTTAAATTACAAATATATTTATTTAAATTAGAATAAGAGTCGTTCATAAATGCTGGACACGCGAAAGTTAAAAATGGACGAATTTATTCCACTTTGACTTTGTTAGGGAAACCTAAAAATAAAATAAAAGAATAATAAGCAGATTTAAACATGAAAAATTTAGCCTAATTATTATAACTTATATATGTTTCTACAAAAAAAATGTGTATAATATTTTCGTCGTCCTATACTTAAGTACCCACAGAAATGTCGCATCTGAACATATTAATTTCATAATCTATATTTCATGACACGAGATGGCGTCTTAGCAATAATTTGTTTTATTATTATTCTATAATACTTTTTTATTGATTAAGTATCTTATTAACCGATGAAAAGTAATTCCTTGGTTTTTACTGACATTACTTGAATTATTTTTACAATATCTAAGTACACACGACGGCATATTTTTATGAAGAGATTTTTTTTTTAAATCAACACATCACGTGTAACTCTACAAACGCCTAGCGAGTGAATGATTAAAGTGCGGTGTATGCACTGCAGTTGAGTGGAACATAGTAGCTGAATGCAATGTCGCCTTTAATACGTAGTACGTAATAGCTCAATGGACAAGACCGAGAATCTTTTTTTAAATAAATAAATGGTATTCGATTTTTAAAACCAAGGAGTTTTCAATTAAAAAGATTTTAATATGACAGGAACAGTAGAAATATTAATTATTATTAATTAACGATTTAAAGCACTATTACCTACTATATTTGTAATTTAATTATTCTATGTAAAATTACTACAAGTGAAATAGTAATTACATTGTTTTAAATAGCTAAATCATAAATATTTTAAGGATCGTGTTTTGACTATCCTGTTATTATTGCATCCGAGTTTCAACTAATTAATAACTGTTTAATAATTAGCAATCATTGTTTTCTAATCCTTAGAAATCTGTTTTAATTATTAGTAACTACAGTTTTACTATGAACTCATACAATAAACACTTTATACTTCGATTTTACTACTTTATATTTAGATTAAAAATAGTTAAATTGACTAAAAACTGAAGGCTGGCGCAACGCCATTGGCCCGCGTCTTTTTGCTACTGCGCGGGATTGGTGGCGTTCTTTACGCATATGATGACGATGGTGCAAAATATGTGTGAACGGCTTTTTGAAACAATCTAGTGATAAAGTTAGAATAACTTGTGTTTCCACCTTCTTATGACCCAGATGGTAATGTTGGCGTACGTGAGTGGTGCAATCACATTTCTTCGGGTAAAAACACATATCAACTCGGTGATTATGACATTCGAATGAAAGTCAACTAGCTTTTTAAAGGGACGTGCTAAAATATGGGCCGATGGGAAAATATTATCACCACCTTCGAACCCGAGAACCGTTACTCGCGTGACGTACTGAAACTTAGAGAACACGTCTATGACTCTTCTAAAGATATCGCCGAATTCCTATCTCGGACATGGCTTCTAAGGACAAATTGGTTATCCTTTGAAGTTGTTAGAACTTTTGCTTATTTATGAGTAAGGAATTAAAATGATTACGAGGAAATAAGTAAATTAAGTTCTTACAGATTCAGTATAATAGATTTCCGCAAAGTAACACCTGATTATGTGTAACGATACATATGATTGTACCCTTACAAATAATCGTTTCGACTTCGCCTCCCCACGTCAGGGCAGTGATCCCCTGTCTAGAGGTTAATCATTTTACGTGTGCGGAAGTAAGATAATTAAAATAATTTACAATGAATCTTGACTATTTTAAGAACGCACCTACCTTATGAATCAACCAAATCTATTATTGTTTTTACATGCCTCATCTGCAGTCAAATGATAATAGAGATGTGCATGAACTGCAGTAGCCACTTACCATCAGGTGGACTGTAAGTTCGTTTGTAACTTCAGCTTTATAAGAACACATCCATAGCTTTCTTTGTTTGCAGTTGGCTGCAGGTGTCCATAAACTCCCCCCCCCCCCGAACGGGTTCCCGCCTTGTCGTGGCGGGGGGGCTTAGTAGCCGTGGCTTGGTCTCCCACGGTGAACAAAGAGGAACCCACGTGGCTGGCCCGAGGTGAAGGGCCGGCCTGAAGTTGCCACTCCGAGTGGGCTTGGGGAGCCCATTTCGGATGTGTGCTGGTGGACTGCAGCGAGTGGGGACTCCGCACCCTCTACCGCTGCAGCCGAGGTGGAGTCGCGGAGGAAGAGGAGTGTTGGTATGGCGATGCGCCACTCGCCCTATCCCCCGCGACTCAAACGGGGCCGCACCGTTGATGCGGTTATGATGGGGCTGCGGGGGGAGAGGGTTGTCGGTATTGCGAGGCGCCGCTCTCCCTATCCTTCGCAGCCGAATCTTGGTTGGCGGCGGAGCCATAGACCAGATCCGCCGCTGGGGTCGGGAAGGCTAGTACTTCTAAGTGCTCGTTTTTCCTGGCCGCATGGCCTTCGCGCATGGGACGCGGGGGCGTCTGTTGCGCAGATGTAATTGGAGGCCGTGGAGGAGGGCGTGCCATGTGTTCTGGTGCGCCTTACTTGGGAAGGAGAACGGGGAGGAATATTCCTCTCCCGAGGAGGTGCTGCCATGGGACAGCAGTCGCTGGTAGGGCCGCGGAAGTGTGCGAAAGCGTTCCCGTAGCCCTGCCAATATGCGACGAAGGTGGAACACCGTGGGGTTTTAGTCGGTGCGAGTCCGACATAACCCGTCCTTGCCCCCCGCGAGGCGGGTATGCGTAGGCATTTCCCTATGTTAAAAAAAAGGGTGTCCATAAACTGCAGTGGCCACTTACCACCAGGTGAACTGTAAGCTCGTTTGTCACTGCAGCTTAATAAGAACAACACATCTATAGCTTTCTTTGTTCGCAGTTGGCTGCAGGTGACCATGAATTGCAATAGCCACTTACCATCAGGTGGACTGTAAGTTCGTTTGTCACTGCAGCTTTATAAGAACTACACATCTATAGCTTTCTTTGTTTGCAGTTGGCTGCAGGTGTCCAGGAACTGAAGTAGCCACTTACCATCAGGTGGATTGTAAGTTCGATTGTAACTGCAGCTTTATAAGAACAACACATCTATAGCTTTCTTTGTTTGCAGCTGGCTGCAAGTGTCCATGAACTGAAGTAGCCACTTACCATCAGGTGGACTGTAAGTTCGTTTGTCACTGCAGCTTTATAAGAACAACACATCTATAGCTCTTTGTTTACAGTTGGCTGCAGGTGTCCATGAACTGAAGTAGCCACTTACCATCAGGTGGACCATAAGTTCGATTGTCACTGCAGCTTTATAAGAACAACACATCTATAGCTTCCTTTTCTTGCAGTTGGCTGCAGGTGTCCATGAACTGCAGTAGCCACTTACCATCAGGTGGACTGTAAGTTCGTTTGTCACTTCAGCTTTATAAGAACAACACATCTATAGCTTTCTTTGTTTGCAGTTGGCTGCAGGTGTCCATGAACTGCAGTGGCTACTCACCATCAGGTGGACTGTAAGTTCGTTTGTCACTTCAGCTTTATAAGAACAACACATCTATAGCTTTCTTTGTTTGCAGTTGGCTGCAGGTGTCCATGAACTGCAGTAGCCACTTACCATCAGGTGGACTGTAAGTTCGTTTGTAACTTCAGCTTTATAAGAACAACACATCTATAGCTTTCTTTGTTTGCAGTTGGCTGCAAGTGTCCATGAACTGCAGTGGCTACTCACCATCAGGTGGATTGTAAGTTCGTTTGTCACTTTAGCTTTATAAGAACAACACATCTATAGCTTTCTTTGTTTGCAGTTGGCTGCAGGTGTCCATGAACTGCAGTGGCTACTCACCATCAGGTGGATTGTAAGTTCGTTTGTCACTTTAGCTTTATAAGAACAACACATCTATAGCTTTCTTTGTTTGCAGTTGGCTGCAGGTGTCCATGAACTGCAGTGGCTACTCACCATCAGGTGGACTGTAAGTTCGTTTGTCACTTCAGCTTTATAAGAACAACACATCTATAGCTTTCTTTGTTTGCAGTTGGCTGCAAGTGTCCATGAACTGCAGTAGCCACTTACCATCAGGTGGACTGTAAGTTCGTTTGTCACTTCAGCTTTATAAGAACAACACATCTATAGCTTTCTTTGTTTGCAGTTGGCTGCAAGTGTCCATGAACTGCAGTGGCTACTCACCATCAGGTGGATTGTAAGTTCGTTTGTCACTTTAGCTTTATAAGAACAACACATCTATAGCTTTCTTTGTTTGCAGTTGGCTGCAGGTGTCCATGAACTGCAGTGGCTACTCACCATCAGGTGGACTGTAAGTTCGTTTGTCACTTCAGCTTTATAAGAACAACACATCTATAGCTTTCTTTGTTTGCAGTTGGCTGCAAGTGTCCATGAACTGCAGTAGCCACTTACCATCAGGTGGACTGTAAGTTCGTTTGTCACTTCAGCTTTATAAGAACAACACATCTATAGCTTTCTTTGTTTGCAGTTGGCTGCAAGTGTCCATGAACTGCAGTGGCTACTCACCATCAGGTGGATTGTAAGTTCGTTTGTCACTTTAGCTTTATAAGAACAACACATCTATAGCTTTCTTTGTTTGCAGTTGGCTGCAGGTGTCCATGAACTGCAGTGGCTACTCACCATCAGGTGGACTGTAAGTTCGTTTGTCACTTCAGCTTTATAAGAACAACACATCTATAGCTTTCTTTGTTTGCAGTTGGCTGCAAGTGTCCATGAACTGCAGTAGCCACTTACCATCAGGTGGACTGTAAGTTCGTTTGTCACTTCAGCTTTATAAGAACAACACATCTATAGCTTTCTTTGTTTGCAGTTGGCTGCAGGTGTCCATGAACTGCAGTAGCCACTTACCATCAGGTGGACTGTAAGTTCGTTTGTCACTTCAGCTTTATAAGAACAACACATCTATAGCTTTCTTTGTTTGCAGTTGGCTGCAGGTGTCCATGAACTGCAGTGGCTACTCACCATCAGGTGGACTGTAAGTTCGTTTGTCACTTCAGCTTTATAAGAACAACACATCTATAGCTTTCTTTGTTTGCAGTTGGCTGCAGGTGTCCATGAACTGCAGTGGCTACTCACCATCAGGTGGACTGTAAGTTCGTTTGTCACTTCAGCTTTATAAGAACAACACATCTATAGCTTTCTTTGTTTGCAGTTGGCTGCAGGTGTCCATGAACTGCAGCAGCCACTTACCATCAGGTGGACTGTAAGTTCGATTGTCACTGCAACTTTATAAGAACAATAACAAAAATCTTTATATTTTTATGAAGTAGTCACTTACCACCAGGTGGACTTTAGGTTAGATTGTCACTGCAGCTTTATAAGAACAATGACGAAAAATCGTTATATTTTATGTGCCTAGATCATAAATACAATAGTTGAGGATTACCATGACACATAATAATCTGGATACTTTCAGTTTGTATCTTTCTGGTAGAATTTTTAAATGGTTATTGAAGCTCATGCATACTTTAACCTCTTAATACGCACGCGGTCGGATCCGACCACGGCGATACTCTGTGGAATTCCAAGTGGTCGGATACGACCACACACACCCACAGCACTTAACCCATAAACTTTTACAATTAAAGACTACTTTTCTATGAAGAAGTTTGGCATCAAAGGCTCAATATGAAATTTTCTATCCTCTAATTTAATAAAAAGTTTGTTACTCTATGATTTGACATTTGTATTCTGCTTTACAAAGGTACTCTGATGCGTAGTATCCTCTTAGTAGTCTGTGACTCTGTGTTCTGCTTTCAAATTGCGTCATTTGGGTTTGGTTGCTATTGTGCAGTTCTGCCTTGTTTTTTTGGATTTTTTCTAAGGTTAGTACAGTGTTTTATTATAAAATTGTTATAAATTTTTTGTGTGAATATAATTTATCTTTTTACGTAAAAAATTTCGAGTAATATATATAAATCATAGTGATTTTCATGCTCCCGCCATACGCGTGGTTTTTAACGTTTTTTTGCTATCAAAATACAATAAAATCTTTTTGTAATGAAGTAAAACCATTAAAATAGGTAATATAACATAATAAATAAACAGAAACAAGTATTATATTGAAGTTTACAACGATTTGCATGCATTTAAATCGATGGTCCATTTTGGAAATTTTAACCGTTTTATGTAACTACGGCGTTGAATCTATTACTCGACAGTGATTGTAATAGTAATGGGATATGTCATAGTTTATATTGATAAAGAGGTGGTATTTTGGTGGCGTATTATAGGGCGACACTACACTAGATGGAGTAACGACCTGGTAAGACATGCTGGAAGTTGATGGATGCAGGTGGCTCAGGACCGTGCTTTGTGCCATTACTTGAGGAAGGCCTATGTTTAGCAGTGGATTTGTGAAGGGCTGTAATGATGATGATGATGATGACATTGTTTAGTGTGAAAATTATTATTTATTATTACTGTGGTGTAATGTGTTCATGTTCCAAGGATCAATGTCATATGATGGGGTACCGGAATAAAATTCTACAGTTCTGTTGATAATTTTTTTATTATATATTTACATGAATAATCCATTTTATAAGCATTATTTATATTACAAAAGGAAAGAAATAATTTGTTAGCAAGTATTATGATACAAATACCTGTGTGATATACAGTGTGGTGTGAAAATATATGTTTTTATCTATTTATTCTATAACATGTTACAGATGTCAAATTGGAGAGCAAACAAATATCCGTCTGCAGACTTCATCCACATTCTTTATGCTGATGATGATGATCTGTCAGAGGACAGTGAATTTGAGCCAGATAGTGATGAGGTCAGTATCCACAATTATGTGTTTAATTTGTTTATTATTATTGTAAAATGTTTTATACATGGTGGGGCTATGCTGCAGTTATATTAATAATATAGTTGTAGCACGAATGGGTCGGCTCGACCGGGGATGGACCATGCTTATTATTAATTATATAAATATTACTTTTAAAATATTTTTATACGGGTTTATATAGACATTAATTATCAGTAATTGTTAAATATAAATAATAAAATAGTAAATGTGTCATTCATTCATTTCTAGAGATCCGATCATATAAATTGATAAGTATTGATTTGTCCGACTCTGTGATCTGTTAGACCCGTTCGATAATGACAATATTAATTATATCAGTCAACTTATATAATAATCATAAATATTATAATAATTTATTTGCAGAAAACATGGTAGATTACAGGTTGGTAAATTACTTAAGACAAACTCTTAACGGGGGCGGGACCAGCATGTTTTTTCATAATGTTGACATACAAATATTAAACATATTTTCAAATTCATCATAATCATTTTATTACATTTAATTTAATTAAAATAATATAATTGTAATTACTCAGTTCATTTTAATATTGAAGTGTAATCCTAATCATAATCATAAATTTTAAATATTCTTCAACAGAATAGAAGCATTGCTCCTCAAGCCATTGTTTAACAATCCTGCGAAAACATACTTGGCAGTGCATTGAAAATTTTTATACACATAGCTGAACAATTTTTCCTATATAGGCTAGTGCTTGGCATTACACTATGAGTCAGCCTTTCAGTATGCCTCAAGTAACCTCATGTACAGTATCTCTAATTTTGTGAACAAAAGTATATTAGTTTTAACAAAACATACAAAATTTAAGATGTAAGGGTCAAAATGTGTAATTTTTTAAAATACGGTATACATAATGAATCTGGTGCTAAACCATTCATAGTTCGTATAAATTTCTTTTGAGCTGTAAAGGCCTTAGCAGTATCTGTACTGTTACCCCAAAGTAAAAGACCATAATCGAGTGCAGAATAATTTATGCATAGTACATCGTAAGTAAAGTTTCATGAGATGTAGAGTCCAAGGGGGGAGGCATTGGCCGTTAGTTTGGACATTGCGAAGGCCTTCGATCGGGTTTGGCACAAAGCGCTTCTTTCGAAGCTCCCTTCCTATGGGCTTCCCGAGAAATTGTGCGATTGGATCACCAGTTTTCTTGCAGATCGGAGCATCAAGGTCGTTGTAGACGGTGCAAGCTCCGATTGCAAGCCTATTAATGCTGGTGTTCCACAGGGCTGCGTGCTATCGCCAACGCTGTTTCTTCTGCATATCAATGATATGTTGCAGACCCGTAACATTCATTGCTATGCAGATGACAGCACTGGTGATGCTCTTTACACCGGCCGAGCCAATATTTCTCGGGAAAACGTCTCCGAGTGCCGGGACAAACTTGTGTCTGAAGTCGAGTCTCTGCTGGACAGAGTCTCGGATGGGGGGCGACTAAATCTAGTCCAGTTTAACCCCCAGAAGACACAAGTTTGCGCGTTAACCGCTAAAAAGTACCCCTTTGTCGTACCCCCTCAGTTTCAAGGCACTCCCCTTGTTGCCTCAGCCAGTATCGGAATTCTCGGCGTCGACATATCAAGTGACGTGCAGTTTCGTGGTCACTTGGAAGGGAAGGCCAAATTGGCCTCTAAAAAGCTTGGCGTGCTCAGCAGAGCGGGACAGTATTTCATGCCGGCACACCGCCTGCAACTTTACAAGGCGCAGGTTCGGCCGCACATGGAATACTGTTCCCATCTCTGGGCTGGGGCTCCCCAGTACCAGCTCCTTCCACTTGACCACATCCAGCGCAGAGCGGCTCGAATCGTCGACGACCGAGTGCTTTCCGATCGGCTCGATTCTCTGGCACTGCGAAGAGATGTTGCATCCCTTTGCATTTTCTTTCGCATATACCATGGAGAGTGCTCTGAGGAATTGTTCGGATTAATCCCAGCCGCCAAATTTCGTGAACGCACTACGCGGCAAACGTCCCGATACCATCCACACCATCTGGATGCTTGGCGGTCCACCACTGTACGTTTCAAAAGGAGTTTTCTTCCGCGTACAACCTCTCTGTGGAATAATTTACCACCAGCGATTTTTCCGGACCGATACGACCTGGGGACCTTCAAGAAAAGAGCTTACTCCTTTCTAAAGGGCCGGCAACGCGTCTGCAATTCCCCTGGTGTTGCAGTTGATCATGGGCGGCGGTAGTCACTTAACATCAGGTGAGCCACATGCTCGTTTGCCCCCTCTTCTATAAAAAAAAAAAAAAAAAAAATGTAATTCTTCTCAGTCATGTATGCAGTCAATATATAGTCAATATGTTTTTATATCCTGCATGCCATGCTGCAGTTATATTAGTAGTATAGTTGTAGCACGAATGGGTCAACTGGACCGGGGAAAGAACACACTTAAAATATTAAAATTATATTACTAACTAAATTATTAAACTAAATTATTTTTATTGATGTTTTAAGTAATTTACAGTTTCCTAGTTCACAGTTTTTACTATTTTTGTGTATTTAAATACATACATTGTGGGTTTAACTCGCCTTAATGGGTAAACTGTGATAAAGTTACATCACCCTACCACCGGTCAATTTCAACTCTCACAACACACCAAAAAGTAGGTTTTCAAGAAATGTCCACTATTGTCGAGTTATCATATATCCCAAAAGGCTGCGTTAACTTCTCTCAAACAACGTATGGCGGAATTACGGAAGCACTTATAAAAAAAATTTGCCACCCTGGTTCCTGACATGAAATCTCTCTCAAATGACTTTCAAGCGTTTAAGGATAATGTTTGGCAAATCATGTCACTACTACATCAGAAGATCAATGAGGTTAGTCAAACGGTTGACAATATTGAGATGCGGCATGAGAGAAAATATTTGCTGCTAAATGGAGTTCCGGAATCATCTGATGAAAACATCTAAGATAAAGTTGTAACTGTCCTGCAGAACAAGCTTCAACTATAGGAATTTACTTCAAGCTCCATTATGGCCTGCCATAGTCTAGGTGCAGTATCGGAAGCTCGTGCAAGACCAGTTCTGATTCGGTTTAGTGATCAGAAGATCTATTAAGTCAACCATTTGGGCCAAAAAGACTCTGTTAAAAGGCACTTCATATGTGTTTTCCGAGTTTCTTACTCGTCAGCGTCAAGATTTATTCATTGCTGCATGTAATGTAAGGTAGTAGGTTAAGACTGATTATATAGGTGGCGGGTAAAGGGAGATAAGACAGCGAATTCATTGTGTAATAAACGGATAGAGATTGCGCTACGTTTTTTGTGTTCTCTCCGACTTTTATATACATTACATTGGCGACGAGGATAAAAGTTTAGTTTTATTGTGTTTTTAATCATTGTGAGTAAAAGTTTACAAGTTAATTCTAGGACAATGTCGATTGGAAAAGTAAACCAGTTCGATGTAAAAACCGGGGTGTGGTTGTCGTATATCGATAGACTTTTGAGATGTATTTTACAGCAAATAAAATAAATAGTGATCTCAAGTTGCCCACGCTAATAGCGGTCATGGGTGATGAGGCCTACGAGTTGCAGGTGAACTTGGCTAGCCCCGTGAATCCGTCGGAGTTAAAATAAGACGCCGCCATGAACTGCAAACTGGGCGACGGTCTTAGTGAAAGTCTACGGGACCAATTTGTCTGCGGATTAAGGAGCAATGTTATTGTTATTGCGGAGGATGATACATTAAGTTTTACCAATGCGATAAAAATTGCCAGCTCGTTAGAGGCCTCGAAGCGGGACGCTGCGGCGGTAGATGTAACCGTGTCAGCAACATCAGGAAGAGATATTGCGGGGGTGCACTCGCCAGTCGGTTCCGGGAATACGTGTGCAGCAGGTGCAAGCGCACGGGTTACCTACGACGCGTGTGTCCAGGACAGGGCGCGGCAGGTGTTCGTACAACCAGGCATACCGCTTGTCATCAGGCAGACGTAGCACGGCATGATGAAGACGGGGGGTCAATTAGAGGAGTTTCATCACCTATGTTAAGGTGACTATAAGGCGGTGAGTTTGCCAGTGACTGTAAATAATAAAGTCATCAATATGGAGATTGATACGGGAACGGCAGTGTGATGCATTAGCGAACAAACTTATAAGCTATATTTTAGTACCATTAAGTTAGATCGCACAAGTATTACTTTAAAGTTATATGACGGTTCATCACTTAGACCTTTAGGATTAATCACACCGGAAGTTTGTTACGGTGGAGAAAAAAATAATTAGAATTGTTTGTTGTTAAAGGAGGAACCACACCCTTGTTGGGCAGGCAGTGGTTATCTGAATTAAAAATAAAATTACCATTACTCACCAACTGCCATAATTGGAGAGTAACCAAGGTAAATTAGATGATCAATTGAAAAATTTGTTTTCCAGATATAAAGAATTATTTGATGGAGGGCTGGGACGGTACACGGGCGGCAAGGCGACGTTAAGAATCCGCGAGGGGGGCAGCGCCGGTGTTTCATCGCGCGCGGCCGATACCGTACGCGCTGCGCGAGCGCGTTGACGCCGAGCTGGACGCGATGCTGCGCGACGGCGTCATCGAGCCCGTCGACGGCTCCGACTGGGCCTCGCCGCTGGTACCGGTAAACAAAGCTGACGGTTCGTTGAGAATTTGTGCGGACTTTAAGGCGACGATAAACCCTGTTTTGTTAGTTGATCGATATCCCTTACTTAGAGTTGAGGACTTAATTGTTAGGTTGAGTTGGTCGAAATATTTTTCAAAAATTGATCTGTCTTAAGCCTATAATCAGATAGAGCTAGACGATACTAAAAAGTTAACCGTAGTTAATACGCACTGCAGCTTATTTCAGTATAATATTATAGGTTAGTGTATGGGCTAGCATCGAGTGCTGGAATATTTCAACGTATTATGTATAATTTGTTAAAGGACATCCCCAATGTCGAAGTATTTTTAGACATCATAATCGGCGGGAAAAAAAAATTTCTACCACCTTCAAGCTCTAGAAGCTGTCTTTAGCAGGTTACATAAGAACGGATTGAAATTAAAAAATCATAAATGTATATTTTTATGTAAACGAAGTGCAGTTTATAGGGTATGTACTTAGTAAAGACGGGGTAAAACAGACCCGAAAAAGATAGAAGCAATTGCTAAGCTACCTAGGCCTTGTAACGTGACCGAGTTACGGTCTTTTTTGGGTTTAGTAAATTTCTACCCAAAATTTATTAAAAACATGAGTAGTAGGCTCGTACCATTATACCAATTACTAAAAAAAGTCAGAATTGGTTTTGGTTGAAGGAATTTGAGCGCGCGTTTGTTGAAGTCAAAAATGTATTAATCAGCGCGGAAGTATTAGCTCACTACGACCCCCCAGCGGCCTGTTAGAGTAACGTGCGACGCGAGCGACAGAGGGATAGGGGCCGTGTTGTCGCAGCCGAGTGACGACGGCAGTCGCGAGCGCCCCGTGGCCTATGCGTCACGCACGCTTTTTCTTTGCGCCCGAAGCAAATATGGGTAACCCTCCGGAAAGCGGGGGAGGGAGGTTGAGAATGCTCATAGCATACCACGCAGCCGGCTGCGTGGTTATGTGGTGACTCTTACCCACTAAACTCAACCTTTTAGGAATTTGAACCTTTTAGGAACCTTTTAGAAATCTCTAAGCCATATACGAACGCGACCCTCCTTGGCAGAAAGGAGGGCGCAAGCGGTGAAAAGCCGCTTAGAAGAGTGCCTTATTAAGGCAAATTAAGGGATGTTATGTAGGCTCGGCTTGAGCCGCCAGGAGGCAGTTCAGGTCAGCCGAAAGATTGTTGGGGGGGTCCGAGAAAGAGTTTCTCGGTCTGCGCACACTATAGCGAGTGTGGATAGGGGCTGCATAGGCAGCTGTCTCATGGCTGTCTCAGCTGGTGGGACTCTGAGGCTTTGAAAAATCTCTCAGAGAGTGATTTAAGGAACTGCTGGATTGTTGGGAGCTTTAAGTCTCGATGTAGGTCGGCATTACGGACATAATAGGGCGAGTTAGTGGCCCTACGACAGAATAGACTGTCACGCACGCTTAACGACGCCGAGAAAAACTACTCGCAGATACACCGCGAGGCATTAGCGATTATATTTGCCGTAAATAAATTCCATCAGTATTTGTACGGTCGGCATTTACCTCTGCGCACAGATCACAAGCCGCTTGTCCATTTTTTGACCTAACACAGGTATACCGACTGTGGTATGGTATGGTATGGCGAGTCGGATGCAACGGTGGGCAATTATTTTGTCTCCTTATTCGTTTGATATTGAGTACATACGTACCGATGTGAACGGACTGGACGGCCAGTCGCGGCTGCCGCTGTCGTCTAGTAAGATGACTCGTGCGGCGCACGAGCTAACGTATTTGCATTTCGTTCAGCAATCATTGTTGTTAGATTATAATAAAGTTAAAAATGAAACCACTCGGGATCCAATTCTCTTGAAGGTTATTAGCTATATTCGGGATGAGTGGCCAGGGGAATATAATATTAAAGGTTTACAACCGTTTTTTAATTGTAAGAGTGAATTATATGATGAAATAGTATAGGAGGTAATAGTAAAAAGAAATAGTACGGAAATAGTAGAATAATGTGGGGGCATAGACTAGTTCCGGGGGCCTGTAAGGAAAAAGTTTTATGTATGATTCACAAACCTTAAATGGGCATTGTCAAATCCAAGGCTATAGCTCGAAGCTATGTTTGGTGGGCCGGTGTGGACGAGGCGGTGGAGCGGATATGCCGGGAGTGCGAGATATGCGCGGCGCAGGCGGATGCTCCGCCAAAACAGACGCCTCGTATGTGGCAATGGCCCAATTGTCCTTGGTCAAGGATACATTTAGATTTTATGGGGCCCGTTTTTGGAAAAACGTACTTGGTAGGTGTCGATGCGATGTCAAAATGGTTAGAAATCTATCAAGTAGCGAGTAAGGCAGCCACGGGGGTAACAGATAAGTTAAGGGAACTTTTCAGTCGTTGGGGACTACCCAAACAAATCGTTACGGACAACAGTCCCCCGTTCTCAAGTATAGAATTCAATAACTTCATGTGCAGTCAAGGTATCGATCATATTTTCACGGCTCCGTATCACCCTGCTTCGAACGGGTTAGCTGAGAACGCGGTAAGAACCTTGAAGCGGATTATAGAGAAAGCGGTGCAGTAAAAACAAAACATAGACAGAGCACTACAAACTTTTTGCTATATTATAGGAATAAAGGAATACAGGGAAAACAGGATTTAGAAGGTGCAACGACACCAGAAAGACTTAGCCAAAGGAGGAGACGGGAAACTGAATCCTTCGGAAGATGTTTGGTATAGACAATACTTGAAAAGGGAAAAGTGGGGCATTGGTCAAGTAGTAGACGTTAGGGGTCCTAACAGCTATACAATTAAGGAAAAAGGTGGCGAAATAATTCATAGACATATAGACCAATTGAAAAGGAGATCTTTAAGGACATCTATGACATGTCCTTACAATGACCCTCAGTCAGGTTGCAGCACAAATTTAACCAACGAGCCGACGGTGACACCAGAGGTGGGAAAGGCTCAGCCGGGTCGGTCGACGGATCGGGAGGACCCGTGGGGTGTTAGAAACCTCAGTCTGAAATCGGCTTAAAGGAGTCTGCAAGAGAGACGACCAGTGAGAACCCGGGTTCACAGGCGTATAAGGATACCTTGCCAAACGTTGTACCGCCCACAGAGCCTCGGAGTCGCCTTATAAGGCAATGCAGACTCAAAAAACTTATTATTGATTAAACGCTGATACAATAATGTTAAGTAGTTAAGTTATATTTAAGATTAGCATAGTAATAAATAAGTGTAGAGGAGTGTAATGTAAAGTAAGGTTAAGACTGATTATGTAGGTGACGGGTAAAGGGAGATAAGACAACGAATTCATTGTGGAATAAACGGATAGAGATTGAGTTACGTTTTTTTGTGTTCTCTCCGACTTTTATATACATTACACTGCACATAAGCACTTTGGTATTGGACAAGTTTGGTCACTCGATGGTAATATACACGTCAAGTTGCCTTGTGGTAAGCGTCATCGACTGTCGGACACCAAGGACCTCTATGAGCTCGTTATACAATATCAAAAGCCTGCTGCATCGGATCGACCACCTGATTCTACAACAAAGTAAGTTACACCAAATGTTAGCAGCAGTAGTGCACCAAAGTCGACGGCGAAGTCAAAGCACATAATATGCAACAAATAACTCACATCGATCATAAATCATGAAAAAAACACAGGAACTCATATTTTATACAGTCCAATGTGTAAAAATGACGTTTTATATTATAATTTCGATATATCGTGAAAATGGCAAAGTTGTTTTCAACAAAAATGGCGTTGCTCAATAAACAATACATAAAAAACAAATAAATATATACCTATGATTGATTTAAATTTATTAGAGGCTCCTACCGAGTGTATATTATTACGATGTCGATATAATTTTATGTTATATATTTCTTAACTTTATGAAAATTCGAGTGTTTTTTTTTTCTATATAGTAGTTATTTGAGTATAGTAATTTAGTATTTCATAATTCATATAATATGTAAATTTTATAAACTTTGTCTTATTACTTTTTTCGAGCTCCATGAAGACACAAACTGTTTACATGTGTGTACTACATACATTTTCAGAAAAAATTACGGAATTTGATGTTTTATAGTGTGACTCAGATGACGGCGATCTCAGCGAAGAAGAGAAGAAACATTTTTACATAATAATGTTATAAGTTATAATTATACTCTGGTCTTTGTTATAATTATAAATATGAGTGCATATAGTGGTTGTATAATGTGACTGAAGATTGAGGTCCCGGATTCAAATTCTGGGTCGGGTCAATAAAATTATTTGATGAGTTTTTCCGTCAAGAAATTCCCAGTAGCAGACCGGAGTCAGGAAGTTGGCGCTGTCTCACCCCCCGCACCTCGAAAAGCATGTACAGCCATTGCTCCTGCGCCTGATCTCTCTCCTGTCATGTTGGTTTACTATCCCGTTGGTATTTTTGTACAATTTGTATTAAAACAACCTATAAATTATCTACACCTATCATATAACGTGGAGATGAAACAAATATATGAAAAGTGTCTCCGGTTTTTCTCACTTACTAATTAAAAAACTGCAGTGCTATCCTGGTCAATTAAACTCATGACCATAAAAATATGTTATATTTGTATCTAAAATGTCTTATCATACTTGTTTTTCAGGAGCAGGATATGCAGTTTGCAATTTGCATGCATGTTTGATGAACACGGACAGCAGTTGGAGTGTCCAAGTCTCCCTTTAGGACCCGCACCTTCCACTGAGCCAGCACAAGTAAATCCGCCGTCGCCAGTGTCACCATCTTTTTCGTAAGTTAATTTTGTATTGTATTAATACTTTTTCAAAAAAGTATGTTAGTAGAAGCTACTACAGTCTTTAAACTTTGTCTATATTCAATGAAAATTCTTCACTCTTATTCTCAGAGATATTAAAAAGCCTCCGTCTTGGGAAGGACGAGTTAGAAACCTAGCGAGACTTTTGGTGAATAGAATTAATTAAGTTTATAGAATAAAATTTGTATGAAGACATTTAGAAACATCATGGTAGCAATCTCCTCATTCCCAAGGATTATTATCAATCACATACTTTTAAGTAGTATAATAACCTTTACTAAACAAATTTTGCTTACTAAAAATTTAAACTGATTGATAAGGGCTTATATTTTCTGGCATTTTGTTGTATAAGCATATACCTACGTTGCCCCATGAAGGAATTATACTAACTCTTTGGAGTCTAGTAACTGTTGTAACTAGTTACTATTTTCATCTTTCATTCTGTCTAGTTAATTTGTATATAATTATTCTACTACACACATTTATGTATACTTAATAGTTTATAGGAGCCGTGGTAGCTAGGATGGTAGCTGGTTAGTTTCATTGTATTAATTCTTATTTGAATAGATAGTTTTATCTTTAAGGGCATTTATGTAGCAGTAATTTATTCGAATCGGATATTTAATTTAGAATTCATCACAGGTATAAAAATGCAATACATGAACCGTTCGACGCCGCGTCGCCGCGACGTTCCCTACTCTATGGAGTATTTTAACGGGACTTTTACTGGCAGATAACATGTTTTTTTATAGGATAGGGTGACAAACGAGCACACAGTCAATCTGATGGTAAGTGGTTGCTGCGGCCCATAGACATCTACATTTATCCACGATGGCAAATCAAAATGCACTATTAAGATGGAATGCCTCGTTTCCAGTAAAAAGGGTCTCCGGTTCTCTACACTCACCATACGAAACACAACAGCATTAAGCTACTATTGTTTTAAGGAATAATTAGGGTTCGACCAAATAAATTAAAACCCATGAAATCTAATGGTCATAAATTAATACGCAGGCGAAGTTGCGGGGAACAGTCAGTATTACATAAAATATGTATGAACTAAATGATATTTAATTTTATATTTGTCTTGCAGGCGAAATGTTCGCCCAGAAGTGGTCGTTGTCGTTGGGCGGTTATATGAGGAGAACGGCAACGAGTACTTGTTGGCGGACCAGCATGAACTACATCACGAGGACGTGGTGGCGAGTTCGAGTGGTGGTGCTGTGCGAGGCGTGCGGCTCCCAGCGACGGCAGCAGCAGGCGGGCGTCAGGCACGAGGCGACCGCGGTGCTCGCGTCTCCGCCTCCTCATCGTGGTGGCGCGGCGACCACCTTGTACAAGTATGTGTGATAGACGATGATGTGCCTGAGGATTTGCGCAATAGGACTTTGATAGGGACACTCTAGAGCGGAGGGCCGAAAGGAGAAGGATGGAAGTAGATAATGATGATGTGGCGGATGACATTGGACATGCGGCCCTATTCGAAGGATATGCGACTTCTCTTCACTTTGATCGGCGCCCCATGGACTCCTTTCAAGGTGAAAAAAAGAAACATTTCTTCCGGAAAGAACAACAAGCCAACCACGCCGTCCGGAAGTGCGTGTGAGGCATTCATGGGAGCATCATGTCTCATATAGCGACAGAAATAAACCGGTACGCTGTAGAACTGGCTTGTATCAATGATACTTTTGCACAAAATTAGTATGAAACAAATACACGTAAGCTATTTATCCTGTTCTCTTTTTGGATGATGTTGGGGATCATCCATATGCCTTGCATAGCATTTTGTTTTTCTGAAAATTCTCTATTGAAGACCAATGTTTTCCGCCAATTGTTTTCACGCCATAGGTATCAAAATTTGTGCCGCGTTCTTCATTTTGTAAATAACGCAACACGTACACTTGATCCTCACCCTACCTTTCCTATTGAAGCATTTATAAATCATTTGAATTCCCGCTTTCAATCCGCTTATATTCTTAAACAGGAAATACGTATTGATGAGAGCTTAACTTTATGGAAAGGTAAACTCTCATTCATACAATATACAAAGACTAAAGCGGCCCGATTCGGAATAAAAACTTTAGAATGAAGCTCTTGAAGAGGCTTTTAAATGTTACCATTCTTAATTCTAGAATCCACTGAAAAATCTTGCAACGAACGGTAACATCATTTGCCTTTTCGTTTACAATTAGTTCAAGACATTATTGATAAACACCTCCATCAAGTGCCGCACTGTCACCGTGAGATTAACCCATGTTCGCGACACATTCGCGACACAAGCGTCTCAAGGGCAGATCGCGACAGCGATTTGCCCTCGAGACGCTTGACGAACAGTGTTCACTGGCCTATCAGATTTCAGCTTCACCAACTGCTTGTTTCACTCTATCGCCTATTAATCATAACTGACAACTAACATCACGGTGGAAAATAACGTTTTTGTCAATGTCTAATAAGTAATCGACGTGACAAAGTAAGTGATTTTTCACTGTTGTTTTTATAGACCTGTAACGTCGGTCATGGTTATTAAAAATAATAATTCCCCAAGCCTAGTTGCCTTTTACGACACAGATCATGATATGGATATTCGTACATTACATTGTTTTGAGAAAT
Organism: Parnassius apollo; assembly: GCA_907164705.1. NCBI lineage: Eukaryota > Metazoa > Arthropoda > Insecta > Lepidoptera > Papilionidae > Parnassius > Parnassius apollo. The sequence continues at coordinate 52,053 of CAJQZP010000423.1, read as the reverse complement.
TATCAATCACAGTGTAATGAAACGATCATTGATAAATTCTCAAAACATTTCACTTGCCAACGTGAATTGTCGACGTCTTGCAATCGTCGTGACTAGCGCTCACTTGACTTTCATACAAACAATTCGATATTTTAAGTGTTGAACTGGTAATTTCTCAAAACATTTTATTTATCGACAACATATTGCAATCTTCGGTACCCTAGCGCTGACTTTTAAAGAAAAAATATTGTCTTTGTCTTGAACATAGGTTTGACTAATTGGTTTATTAAACTGTCAAGTCAATCATGAGTGGTTAAATTACATCAAATTATCCCTATTTTTATGAGTTATTTTCACCTTTAGACTAATATAAATTGTCGGACTACTAGGAAGAAGGGTGTCCGATACTCGTTGCTAAAACTACGAAATACAGCATTATTATGCTATACGTCCTCAGAGGTGACAACGCATCTGCATTTTGATTCTTAATAGAGGATAAATGTAGATGTCTTTGAGGCACAGCATCCACTTACCATCAGGTGGACTGTTTGCTCCTTTAAATAATACTAGTTTTTACGGATTTTTTGCTTATTGAGTTTTATCGAGTCTGCAGTCTGTGAACACGTACAGGATAGCCTCCGTCACTACATTAGATTTGATAGACTACAAATCGTCCCTAAAGAACACCGATTCCTTTCAAGGATGATTCGCGAGGCTATTGAAATCAAAAAACATCCTAATTTCAATAGAGAAGATGGCTGGGTGCTACCATGTGCTTGGTATCCTATAATAAATAAAATCAAATCCCAACCCAGACATACAACTGCAAGACTTCAAGATACCGTAAGTTCATACTGTGTAGATCGGAACAAAAGTTAAATTTTAATCTATGGTAACTGCGGTTAACTATGACATCTGGACGTTCATCTCAGTCCCCCTTTGATCATGGGTGCTGTAAAGTGCTCGAAACGTCGGGTATTTAAAAAATTAAATATACGCGATAAAATCCGTAAAAACTGGTATTATTTAAATGGGTAGTGTTCGCGTATATATAAGAAATCATTGTGTGCTCGTTTGTCAGCCTTATTCTATAAAGTAAAAATTTTTTGTTTAACTGTTAATTATGAAATAAAACACAGATTATTTTTGATAAAATAAAAACACGTTTTGCTTTGACGTGCACTCCACAGACTACTGAAGTCACGATTGCAATCACACAAAGTTCACAGATCATTAAGTCAACCTTAGTAATTATTTGTTGGCAACATTTTAAAATTCTTTGGCGACAATTGCCACGTATTAGTATTATATGCTCGTAAATCTCTACTATGTACGTTACTTATTAATTTGTGACAATGTACAACTGTTTGACCACATACTATTTTGTGTTTCAGGTTGGCAGAATTAACTTTAAACAATAAAATAAACACATATTAGGTTATAAATATTAGCTTAACGTATTTATATACAGATTTTTAATTTACTGTAGTTAACTTTGTAACTACATAGCAATTTTAATGAATAATAAAAAAGAAAAGCTCGCTAATACAGTACCGAACGTACCATCCCCATACCTGGCTAAAGAGGGTCCTCGAGCTGTACAAGATTGACTGTACAATTAGACTTCCTCGAGCAGTGTATGGGGCAGTAGAGTACGATAGTCTGTCATCTAGGCGAGCGGATAACAGCTGCGGAAAGCCACATAAGGATAAGAAGGGGTATAATCCAGGGCGACAGTCTGCGTCCAATCTGGGTCGGGAAGGCTAGTACTTCTAAGTGCTTGTTTTTCCTGGCCTCATGACCTTCGTGCATCGGACGCGGGGGCGTCTGTTGCGCAGATGTAATTGGAGGCCGTGGAGGAAGGCGCGCTATGTGTTCTGGTGCGCCTTATCAGCCTTTTGTTTTTTTTTGGATTATACTTTCACTTGTAATTTAGATTTTTTTTTACTAATTATGCTAATTATATGGCTTATCATTTACTGTAACTATTATTTTATTTATTAGATAAAATTTACAGAAGGATTTATTGAACTTGTTTACTGACGCGATTTAATCCTTTATCCTTCTCTTTCAATCTAATAGAAATTCAATTGGAGTTTCTAAACTGAATTGGTGGAGCATTATGTTTATATTTTTATGAGTACTTGAAAGTGAGAAATAGTCCTAAAACTCGAGTTTATTTCTTCACCGAATCAATGGAAATAAAATATCTTTAATGATTCTTCCTTAAACGACGAGATTATTTTTTCTCTATTTTCATTACTGGTAATTTAGTAGAGTAAACAACGTCAAAAAGAAGCGTTCACACAGAATGTTTTATATGAGATATTTTTTGTACAAAATTTAAGTGACAAACGAACTTGCTGTCTACCTGATCTTACCTAAGTGGCTACTGTAGACTGTAGACTACGGACACCTGCCACCAACTTTAAATAACAAAGCTACAGGTGCGTAACTATCTGAGGAATAAGATGCAATGCCTCAAAGAATGTAATTAGTAATAATATGAACAATAACAATGCAACATAGTGCTAGTATAATACAATCATTACATTAAATTCACACTGGGAATTTGCGTAACAACACAACTTTAAATGTTTCATGCAAGGTTCCATTTGTATGTATGGACTATGGAAAAAAAGGCAAACGAGCATGTGCATGCCGCTCTTGATTATATGTATTTTTATTAGATGCACTTAAATTATGAATACAGAATTTTTTTTTTTTTAGTAAAACACTATGATAGATGAAAGGTATCGACATGACGTGGATGAAAGTTAGAATCCTAATGAGACGTCTGGTATGTCAATCATTGGGTGACGCTTATGTCAAGCAGTAGACGGATTCATATAAAACAAGAAGGAATAACTATATTTACATTGTAGTTATTCCTATGCAAATCAAAATTAAGAACAGCGTTGGAAACAAAATTCGTTTGATGTAAACATTTGTCGGTTTCAAGCAAATGTTGAAATGAGACTTGCTACACTCTTCAACAGAGTGTAGGATAATAAGGAAATGCTATTGTGGAGCAAAAGACATTAAACATGCATCTGTTTCTGGCTGCATAAACGTCTGTCTGAGAAACTTGCGCTGCTTGGTCTTAAATAGAGATTGCATCCTGGGATACCGGGATCCCGAAAATAAATTGGCTCAGTTCAAGATAGAACTTGATGCAGACATCGTTGATGTGACAAGTGATGGAGCTAGTGTCATGAAAAAGCTGGGAAAATTGATTAGCGCTGAACAACAACTTTGTTTCGCACACGCAATCCACTTGGCGGTTCTTGATGTAATGTACAAGAAGAAGTCCAAACAACCCGAAGAAAGGAACGTCAGTGAGGACAACAATGAGGACAACAGTGCGGACAACAATGAGGACAACAATGAGGACAACAGTGCGGACAACAATGAGGACAACAATGAGGACAACAGTGCGGACAACAATGAGGACAACAGTGCGGACAACAGCGAGAACGAGAGCGATTACGAGAGAGAACGAAGACGGTGGTGTAGTGATCGACGAGGAAGAAGACGAGGAAACCAATTTAAGTTGCAGTGAACTCGCGAAAACAATAAAAAAAGTACGAACAGTAGTTCGCCTTTTTTATAAGGTCTGCAAAGAAGAACGAAGACCATCTTCAAAAGTACGTAAACGCTGAGTTTCCGGGAAAGATCTTGTTCTTCCTGACGTCAAAACCAGATGGAACAGTTTAGTGACGATGCTGGAAAGGTTTTTGAAGTTGAGACATTGTGTACAGAAAGCCCTTATCGACTTGAAATCGGAGATATTTTTCACCGAGAGAGAGTTTAAATTACTGACGGCAACCGTGGAAGCACTTGCACCGATAAAAGTAGCTGTGGAAAGCCTGTGTCGAAGAGACGCAAATCTGCTTTTAGCAGATACAGTGCTGGACTTCATGATTACCGACTTTTTCTTCTTGGATAAACGAATATCTAAAATATGTATTACATATATTATACGATTATTTGTCGACATCATCATATAATCAGACCCAACCCGTCCCACATTGCCTTCTACTGTCAACTTTTCTTGTAGTAACACCTATCTTGTACTTCAAACGTGAAGGATCTGACGGTTTATATGTGTAAATAATTTGTCGTCCGTCTGATGCTAGAACATAGTTCACTTTTATGACAGCGACACGCACATTGTTAAAGTTACAAGTGACTTTGAGCAATTCCATTAGGTGCGAGAGATGACTAGAGGTGAATAACTTGAGTTCAATTGTGTTGAAAACTTAAGCCACTTGAAATTCTTTTATGCAACTCACCACAGATATATTTAGAGAGCATTCCAAGAAAAGCAAACCAGATTTTATTTAAACAAAAACCTTCGAAAATATCCATTTGTATTATTCATTTTCCGCATTACTTACCACCCCACAGTCAACCTTGTACGCTTTGAAGTTAATAGAAGTCCTAAGTAAAGCATGAGACGTCGCGTAGAATGTCTTTCTTTAATGTATTCCGGCGACATATTAAATAATATTGGCTGACTTTAGCGTCGGGAAAAAATTAGGTGTAATATGTGTCTGACGTTAAAGCCAATAGAATAGCAATTTTTTTTTCATTTAAAAATATATAAATATAGCTATTAAAATATGGAAATTCAAATGTGTGTACCCTACTTTACGTGTGGCAAATATCTATGAATCCCTGGAGCCCTTTACCTTGAAGCCGACCGCTACGTAAAACACTTACTTCAAATGATACGTTGCATAAATAGGAAGTTTGAAGAGTTTTGAATAAATTTAATCTATATAAACATGATATATGCATACCGTGTAGTGACGGTGTAATAACATACACTATCTCATATCATCCCGTGGATGTAACAGGTGACAGAGTGAACAAATCAGTGAATTTCTTGTAACGATTAAAAATTAAAAACTTACGGTTGGCAACAACAAGCGTGGTAACTATGACAAATATCCCCCCTTATGACGAAATCTATGGAGAAGCCAGCGGTGGACTTTAATAATATGTTGTAACGGTAACCGTATGAAAGCATAGCTTATTATACCGTAAGATGTAGGATTCATACTATGTAACATGGTATGTTCAGAGGGCTTAAACATTTTCTTTAAACTGTCGGTAGTCGAAGTAAATGTAAACATTGCATTTGTTAAAATACGTCATGTTGCATTTTGCGCAAAGTAGACTGTTGGCGTTTTTCATAATTGTTTTTGGGAAAGTTATATAAAAATGCTTATAACTTCTCTTACACAAGGTTTACCACATTCAGTTTCACCTTAAATAACGGATGTGACAATATTTTTATTTCTTATTTACTATAAATTATGTTTAATCAAATATAATGTTCATTATTTATTATCACTTAATTTTTCCGTGATTATAGTGCTTTGTGATGAAATTTTCTGTATTTTTTTTACAAAAATAAATTTACAGAAACATTCAATTTAAAAAAAAAAGTATGTTACATAATTCCTTACGGGCATTACATATATGGTACTGTATATTCCCTGTTATTCCTCTGAACCTGTTTAATTTTTTTATTTTGATCTTTGTAACTTAGATTAATCTGGATTTAGACTTCGCACTAATAAAAATTATAGACATTTGAGCATTGTTTTCTAGTTAAATACTCTAGTACTACGCTTAACAAGATCTTACATACTACTAGTGAATAGAAGTAGACGTATAAACCTAGACACATCGATAATTAATTTTAAATTCGTAGTGAATTGCAAATATGCTTATCATGCTGCGGGTGTCGTAAGACGCGACGCGGGGAACAAGTCAGGAGACGGGCAGCACCGTCTTCCTAACACCGACTTCTAAGTTTTTGAACGTCATTTTGAACAGATTATGGAAATGTTATATGTATGAATGATTACTTGTCCCATTTTTTATGAATACAAGGCTAGTATTTAAGCAGTCTTCAGGATCAATTTGATAGAAATGATTTTTCTATTATAACATTAATTATTCTTCTTTTCTTTACTATTCTTCATAAGACCGTAAAATTCTACTTTAAGACGCATGTCTCTCCTTATCGTCACGCTTGTCAGACGGATTAACGATGGCGTAAGCAGACGCTTGCCTCATATCAAGGATCTCCTAGGTGTGCGTTACTTGCAGTATACAGGGCTGCAATTAACCGCCGGTACGACATACTCCGCCGAACGTCGAGTCCCGTGATTCCGTGAGGCGTCGAGGTCACCAGCCCCTAGGTGATTCTTGGCACTTTATGCGTTTCGTTTATTCTGTGCCTAGTCGCGCATTAAAGTGCCACCGTTGCACTTCCCCCAACCCTTTCGTTGTGAAAGGGGTAGGCAGTGCCCATAGTGTGAACAGTCCTTATAACAATATCACCACCATCCGCGTCGCGCATCAACATCTGCTGCCGATCGTTTGGAAGTTAGATAGGGCCTCAATTAGATTACCGCTGACACTGACTGGTAGGTTAGGATGTCAGGGAATGATAAGGGGGAACCTCCTCCGAGAGCAAGAAAACCACCGGACCGACCAGGCGTTTTGGATAGACCCATCGCCTATAGGGACATTTTTAACCCGGAGAGGATGAGAGTTGTCTCATCCTACTCCCAAATACCCACCCGGAAACCTTCGTCGCCGGGTAAGGAGTCCGCACCTAGGGTTGCACTCTCGCCCATCGTACCTGAGTGTACGACTGGGCGTGAACCGCTGCCCTCTCAGCCTCAGCGGGCCATGAAGACACCACGAAGGCATACGCCTCCTGAGACCGAAGCCTCACTCTATGAGAAGAGGCAGCGTATTGGATAACCATCGGAATCATCATCAGCGTCTTCGGATGATGAAGAGCCCCAAGCGGAGACTAGGAAGAAGTCCATACCTCACCTCCTAAGTCACCATCACCACCGCAACAGCCACCATCCATCTCACCGGACCGACGCAGTCACGACTCGGCCCAGTTTGAGCAAGGAGGTGAGGAGTCCTACAGCTGGGGCTCGACAACATATGCAACCCTAGCTGCATCAGCCGGAAAGTCATCTCCGGTACAAACTACCAACCCGTCCGGGTTAGCTCATGATGATGGACAGCGCCCATCAACGAGCTATGCCCACATGGCTGCAGCCCCGGCAGTACCACGACCGCAATCGGCGGAGCAACCTCCAACTGAGAAGGAAAAAGAGAAAAGATATCCGCCGATTGTCGCAGAATGCCTCCCGGACTGGACCAGGCATTTTAAGGTCCTTAATGAGAAGTTGGGCCATCCACCTAATGCCCGTCCGTTCGGGAAAGGAGTTAGGTTCACTCCACAGAGCCCGGATGAGTTCCGTACCATACAGAGGTACATGGTAGAACTCTCCGAAAAGGATAAGACAATGTCGTGGTACTGTTACACACCGGCAGAGGAGAAGCCCACCAAAGTGGGCATCCGTGGCCTGCCTGTGGGCACCGACGTAAAATTGATTGAGGAGGCTATTCGGGCAAAAGGCTTCCCCATCAATTATGTGAAGGCCATACCACCACGTAGGGGCAGACCGGGCTGCCTCTACTATGCACAGCTGGAGCATCTGAGCCTGGAACGGCTACAGCAATTTTACCAACTCGACGAGCTCCTATATATGAGAGGAGTCGTCATCGAAGCCTGGCAGAGGAAGACCGGACCGGCACAATGCCACCGTTGCCAGGCTTTCGGACATGCCTCCGCTAATTGTTTCAGGCCAGTGAAATGCGTTCGCTGTGCCGGTGAACATATTGCCAGCCTTTGCCCAAGGGGTAGAGAGGAGGAACCAAAGTGCGCAAATTGCGCCAAGAACCACACAGCCAACGATCGCCGCTGCCCGGTCCTGAGGAGGATAGCCAGGAAGCAGGGGATCGTATTACCTGGGCTCATGGGACTCTCTGGGACCCTCAGTCAGGTTGCAGCACAAATTTAACCAACGAGCCGACGGTGACACCAGAGGTGGGAAAGGCTCAGCCGGGTCGGTCGACGGATCGGGAGGACCCGTGGGGTGTTAGAAACCTCAGTCTGAAATCGGCTTAAAGGAGTCTGCAAGAGAGACGACCAGTGAGAACCCGGGTTCACAGGCGTATAAGGATACCTTGCCAAACGTTGTACCGCCCACAGAGCCTCGGAGTCGCCTTATAAGGCAATGCAGACTCAAAAAACTTATTATTGATTAAACGCTGATACAATAATGTTAAGTAGTTAAGTTATATTTAAGATTAGCATAGTAATAAATAAGTGTAGAGGAGTGTAATGTAAAGTAAGGTTAAGACTGATTATGTAGGTGACGGGTAAAGGGAGATAAGACAACGAATTCATTGTGGAATAAACGGATAGAGATTGAGTTACGTTTTTTTTGTGCTCTCAGACTTTTATATACATTACACTGCACATAAGCACTTTGGTATTGGACAAGTTTGGTCACTCGATGGTAATATACACGTCAAGTTGCCTTGTGGTAAGCGTCATCGACTGTCGGACACCAAGGACCTCTATGAGCTCGTTATACAATATCAAAAGCCTGCTGCATCGGATCGACCACCTGATTCTACAACAAAGTAAGTTACACCAAATGTTAGCAGCAGTAGTGCACCAAAGTCGACGGCGAAGTCAAAGCACATAATATGCAACAAATAACTCACATCGATCATAAATCATGAAAAAAACACAGGAACTCATATTTTATACAGTCCAATGTGTAAAAATGACGTTTTATATTATAATTTCGATATATCGTGAAAATGGCAAAGTTGTTTTCAACAAAAATGGCGTTGCTCAATAAACAATACATAAAAAACAAATAAATATATACCTATGATTGATTTAAATTTATTAGAGGCTCCTACCGAGTGTATATTATTACGATGTCGATATAATTTTATGTTATATATTTCTTAACTTTATGAAAATTCGAGTGTTTTTTTTTTCTATATAGTAGTTATTTGAGTATAGTAATTTAGTATTTCATAATTCATATAATATGTAAATTTTATAAACTTTGTCTTATTACTTTTTTCGAGCTCCATGAAGACACAAACTGTTTACATGTGTGTACTACATACATTTTCAGAAAAAATTACGGAATTTGATGTTTTATAGTGTGACTCAGATGACGGCGATCTCAGCGAAGAAGAGAAGAAACATTTTTACATAATAATGTTATAAGTTATAATTATACTCTGGTCTTTGTTATAATTATAAATATGAGTGCATATAGTGGTTGTATAATGTGACTGAAGATTGAGGTCCCGGATTCAAATTCTGGGTCGGGTCAATAAAATTATTTGATGAGTTTTTCCGTCAAGAAATTCCCAGTAGCAGACCGGAGTCAGGAAGTTGGCGCTGTCTCACCCCCGCACCTCGAAAAGCATGTACAGCCATTGCTCCTGCGCCTGATCTCTCTCCTGTCATGTTGGTTTACTATCCCGTTGGTATTTTTGTACAATTTGTATTAAAACAACCTATAAATTATCTACACCTATCATATAACGTGGAGATGAAACAAATATATGAAAAGTGTCTCCGGTTTTTCTCACTTACTAATTAAAAAACTGCAGTGCTATCCTGGTCAATTAAACTCATGACCATAAAAATATGTTATATTTGTATCTAAAATGTCTTATCATACTTGTTTTTCAGGAGCAGGATATGCAGTTTGCAATTTGCATGCATGTTTGATGAACACGGACAGCAGTTGGAGTGTCCAAGTCTCCCTTTAGGACCCGCACCTTCCACTGAGCCAGCACAAGTAAATCCGCCGTCGCCAGTGTCACCATCTTTTTCGTAAGTTAATTTTGTATTGTATTAATACTTTTTCAAAAAAGTATGTTAGTAGAAGCTACTACAGTCTTTAAACTTTGTCTATATTCAATGAAAATTCTTCACTCTTATTCTCAGAGATATTAAAAAGCCTCCGTCTTGGGAAGGACGAGTTAGAAACCTAGCGAGACTTTTGGTGAATAGAATTAATTAAGTTTATAGAATAAAATTTGTATGAAGACATTTAGAAACATCATGGTAGCAATCTCCTCATTCCCAAGGATTATTATCAATCACATACTTTTAAGTAGTATAATAACCTTTACTAAACAAATTTTGCTTACTAAAAATTTAAACTGATTGATAAGGGCTTATATTTTCTGGCATTTTGTTGTATAAGCATATACCTACGTTGCCCCATGAAGGAATTATACTAACTCTTTGGAGTCTAGTAACTGTTGTAACTAGTTACTATTTTCATCTTTCATTCTGTCTAGTTAATTTGTATATAATTATTCTACTACACACATTTATGTATACTTAATAGTTTATAGGAGCCGTGGTAGCTAGGATGGTAGCTGGTTAGTTTCATTGTATTAATTCTTATTTGAATAGATAGTTTTATCTTTAAGGGCATTTATGTAGCAGTAATTTATTCGAATCGGATATTTAATTTAGAATTCATCACAGGTATAAAAATGCAATACATGAACCGTTCGACGCCGCGTCGCCGCGACGTTCCCTACTCTATGGAGTATTTTAACGGGACTTTTACTGGCAGATAACATGTTTTTTTATAGGATAGGGTGACAAACGAGCACACAGTCAATCTGATGGTAAGTGGTTGCTGCGGCCCATAGACATCTACATTTATCCACGATGGCAAATCAAAATGCACTATTAAGATGGAATGCCTCGTTTCCAGTAAAAAGGGTCTCCGGTTCTCTACACTCACCATACGAAACACAACAGCATTAAGCTACTATTGTTTTAAGGAATAATTAGGGTTCGACCAAATAAATTAAAACCCATGAAATCTAATGGTCATAAATTAATACGCAGGCGAAGTTGCGGGGGAACAGTCAGTATTACATAAAATATGTATGAACTAAATGATATTTAATTTTATATTTGTCTTGCAGGCGAAATGTTCGCCCAGAAGTGGTCGTTGTCGTTGGGCGGTTATATGAGGAGAACGGCAACGAGTACTTGTTGGCGGACCAGCATGAACTACATCACGAGGACGTGGTGGCGAGTTCGAGTGGTGGTGCTGTGCGAGGCGTGCGGCTCCCAGCGACGGCAGCAGCAGGCGGGCGTCAGGCACGAGGCGACCGCGGTGCTCGCGTCTCCGCCTCCTCATCGTGGTGGCGCGGCGACCACCTTGTACAAGTATGTGTGATAGACGATGATGTGCCTGAGGATTTGCGCAATAGGACTTTGATAGGGACACTCTAGAGCGGAGGGCCGAAAGGAGAAGGATGGAAGTAGATAATGATGATGTGGCGGATGACATTGGACATGCGGCCCTATTCGAAGGATATGCGACTTCTCTTCACTTTGATCGGCGCCCCATGGACTCCTTTCAAGGTGAAAAAAAGAAACATTTCTTCCGGAAAGAACAACAAGCCAACCACGCCGTCCGGAAGTGCGTGTGAGGCATTCATGGGAGCATCATGTCTCATATAGCGACAGAAATAAACCGGTACGCTGTAGAACTGGCTTGTATCAATGATACTTTTGCACAAAATTAGTATGAAACAAATACACGTAAGCTATTTATCCTGTTCTCTTTTTGGATGATGTTGGGGATCATCCATATGCCTTGCATAGCATTTTGTTTTTCTGAAAATTCTCTATTGAAGACCAATGTTTTCCGCCAATTGTTTTCACGCCATAGGTATCAAAATTTGTGCCGCGTTCTTCATTTTGTAAATAACGCAACACGTACACTTGATCCTCACCCTACCTTTCCTATTGAAGCATTTATAAATCATTTGAATTCCCGCTTTCAATCCGCTTATATTCTTAAACAGGAAATACGTATTGATGAGAGCTTAACTTTATGGAAAGGTAAACTCTCATTCATACAATATACAAAGACTAAAGCGGCCCGATTCGGAATAAAAACTTTAGAATGAAGCTCTTGAAGAGGCTTTTAAATGTTACCATTCTTAATTCTAGAATCCACTGAAAAATCTTGCAACGAACGGTAACATCATTTGCCTTTTCGTTTACAATTAGTTCAAGACATTATTGATAAACACCTCCATCAAGTGCCGCACTGTCACCGTGAGATTAACCCATGTTCGCGACACATTCGCGACACAAGCGTCTCAAGGGCAGATCGCGACAGCGATTTGCCCTCGAGACGCTTGACGAACAGTGTTCACTGGCCTATCAGATTTCAGCTTCACCAACTGCTTGTTTCACTCTATCGCCTATTAATCATAACTGACAACTAACATCACGGTGGAAAATAACGTTTTTGTCAATGTCTAATAAGTAATCGACGTGACAAAGTAAGTGATTTTTCACTGTTGTTTTTATAGACCTGTAACGTCGGTCATGGTTATTAAAAATAATAATTCCCCAAGCCTAGTTGCCTTTTACGACACAGATCATGATATGGATATTCGTACATTACATTGTTTTGAGAAATTATCAATCACAGTGTAATGAAACGATCATTGATAAATTCTCAAAACATTTCACTTGCCAACGTGAATTGTCGACGTCTTGCAATCGTCGTGACTAGCGCTCACTTGACTTTCATACAAACAATTCGATATTTTAAGTGTTGAACTGGTAATTTCTCAAAACATTTTATTTATCGACAACATATTGCAATCTTCGGTACCCTAGCGCTGACTTTTAAAGAAAAAATATTGTCTTTGTCTTGAACATAGGTTTGACTAATTGGTTTATTAAACTGTCAAGTCAATCATGAGTGGTTAAATTACATCAAATTATCCCTATTTTTATGAGTTATTTTCACCTTTAGACTAATATAAATTGTCGGACTACTAGGAAGAAGGGTGTCCGATACTCGTTGCTAAAACTACGAAATACAGCATTATTATGCTATACGTCCTCAGAGGTGACAACGCATCTGCATTTTGATTCTTAATAGAGGATAAATGTAGATGTCTTTGAGGCACAGCATCCACTTACCATCAGGTGGACTGTTTGCTCCTTTAAATAATACTAGTTTTTACGGATTTTTTGCTTATTGAGTTTTATCGAGTCTGCAGTCTGTGAACACGTACAGGATAGCCTCCGTCACTACATTAGATTTGATAGACTACAAATCGTCCCTAAAGAACACCGATTCCTTTCAAGGATGATTCGCGAGGCTATTGAAATCAAAAAAACATCCTAATTTCAATAGAGAAGATGGCTGGGTGTTACCATGTGCTTGGTATCCTATAATAAATAAAATCAAATCCCAACCCAGACATACAACTGCAAGACTTCAAGATACCGTAAGTTCATACTGTGTAGATCGGAACAAAAGTTAAATTTTAATCTATGGTAACTGCGGTTAACTATGACATCTGGACGTTCATCTCAGTCCCCCTTTGATCATGGGTGCTGTAAAGTGCTCGAAACGTCGGGTATTTAAAAAATTAAATATACGCGATAAAATCCGTAAAAACTGGTATTATTTAAATGGGTAGTGTTCGCGTATATATAAGAAATCATTGTGTGCTCGTTTGTCAGCCTTATTCTATAAAGTAAAAATTTTTTTGTTTAACTGTTAATTATGAAATAAAACACAGATTATTTTTGATAAAATAAAAACACGTTTTGCTTTGACGTGCACTCCACAGACTACTGAAGTCACGATTGCAATCACACAAAGTTCACAGATCATTAAGTCAACCTTAGTAATTATTTGTTGGCAACATTTTAAAATTCTTTGGCGACAATTGCCACGTATTAGTATTATATGCTCGTAAATCTCTACTATGTACGTTACTTATTAATTTGTGACAATGTACAACTGTTTGACCACATACTATTTTGTGTTTCAGGTTGGCAGAATTAACTTTAAACAATAAAATAAACACATATTAGGTTATAAATATTAGCTTAACGTATTTATATACAGATTTTTAATTTACTGTAGTTAACTTTGTAACTACATAGCAATTTTAATGAATAATAAAAAGAAAAGCTCGCTAATACAGTACCGAACGTACCATCCCCATACCTGGCTAAAGAGGGTCCTCGAGCTGTACAAGATTGACTGTACAATTAGACTTCCTCGAGCAGTGTATGGGGCAGTAGAGTACGATAGTCTGTCATCTAGGCGAGCGGATAACAGCTGCGGAAAGCCACATAAGGATAAGAAGGGGTATAATCCAGGGCGACAGTCTGCGTCCAATCTGGGTCGGGAAGGCTAGTACTTCTAAGTGCTTGTTTTTCCTGGCCTCATGACCTTCGTGCATCGGACGCGGGGGCGTCTGTTGCGCAGATGTAATTGGAGGCCGTGGAGGAAGGCGCGCTATGTGTTCTGGTGCGCCTTATCAGCCTTTTGTTTTTTTTGGATTATACTTTCACTTGTAATTTAGATTTTTTTTTACTAATTATGCTAATTATATGGCTTATCATTTACTGTAACTATTATTTTATTTATTAGATAAAATTTACAGAAGGATTTATTGAACTTGTTTACTGACGCGATTTAATCCTTTATCCTTCTCTTTCAATCTAATAGAAATTCAATTGGAGTTTCTAAACTGAATTGGTGGAGCATTATGTTTATATTTTTATGAGTACTTGAAAGTGAGAAATAGTCCTAAAACTCGAGTTTATTTCTTCACCGAATCAATGGAAATAAAATATCTTTAATGATTCTTCCTTAAACGACGAGATTATTTTTTCTCTATTTTCATTACTGGTAATTTAGTAGAGTAAACAACGTCAAAAAGAAGCGTTCACACAGAATGTTTTATATGAGATATTTTTTGTACAAAATTTAAGTGACAAACGAACTTGCTGTCTACCTGATCTTACCTAAGTGGCTACTGTAGACTGTAGACTACGGACACCTGCCACCAACTTTAAATAACAAAGCTACAGGTGCGTAACTATCTGAGGAATAAGATGCAATGCCTCAAAGAATGTAATTAGTAATAATATGAACAATAACAATGCAACATAGTGCTAGTATAATACAATCATTACATTAAATTCACACTGGGAATTTGCGTAACAACACAACTTTAAATGTTTCATGCAAGGTTCCATTTGTATGTATGGACTATGGAAAAAAAGGCAAACGAGCATGTGCATGCCGCTCTTGATTATATGTATTTTTATTAGATGCACTTAAATTATGAATACAGAATTTTTTTTTTTTTAGTAAAACACTATGATAGATGAAAGGTATCGACATGACGTGGATGAAAGTTAGAATCCTAATGAGACGTCTGGTATGTCAATCATTGGGTGACGCTTATGTCAAGCAGTAGACGGATTCATATAAAACAAGAAGGAATAACTATATTTACATTGTAGTTATTCCTATGCAAATCAAAATTAAGAACAGCGTTGGAAACAAAATTCGTTTGATGTAAACATTTGTCGGTTTCAAGCAAATGTTGAAATGAGACTTGCTACACTCTTCAACAGAGTGTAGGATAATAAGGAAATGCTATTGTGGAGCAAAAGACATTAAACATGCATCTGTTTCTGGCTGCATAAACGTCTGTCTGAGAAACTTGCGCTGCTTGGTCTTAAATAGAGATTGCATCCTGGGATACCGGGATCCCGAAAATAAATTGGCTCAGTTCAAGATAGAACTTGATGCAGACATCGTTGATGTGACAAGTGATGGAGCTAGTGTCATGAAAAAGCTGGGAAAATTGATTAGCGCTGAACAACAACTTTGTTTCGCACACGCAATCCACTTGGCGGTTCTTGATGTAATGTACAAGAAGAAGTCCAAACAACCCGAAGAAAGGAACGTCAGTGAGGACAACAATGAGGACAACAGTGCGGACAACAATGAGGACAACAATGAGGACAACAGTGCGGACAACAATGAGGACAACAATGAGGACAACAGTGCGGACAACAATGAGGACAACAGTGCGGACAACAGCGAGAACGAGAGCGATTACGAGAGAGAACGAAGACGGTGGTGTAGTGATCGACGAGGAAGAAGACGAGGAAACCAATTTAAGTTGCAGTGAACTCGCGAAAACAATAAAAAAAGTACGAACAGTAGTTCGCCTTTTTATAAGGTCTGCAAAGAAGAACGAAGACCATCTTCAAAAGTACGTAAACGCTGAGTTTCCGGGAAAGATCTTGTTCTTCCTGACGTCAAAACCAGATGGAACAGTTTAGTGACGATGCTGGAAAGGTTTTTGAAGTTGAGACATTGTGTACAGAAAGCCCTTATCGACTTGAAATCGGAGATATTTTTCACCGAGAGAGAGTTTAAATTACTGACGGCAACCGTGGAAGCACTTGCACCGATAAAAGTAGCTGTGGAAAGCCTGTGTCGAAGAGACGCAAATCTGCTTTTAGCAGATACAGTGCTGGACTTCATGATTACCGACTTTTTCTTCTTGGATAAACGAATATCTAAAATATGTATTACATATATTATACGATTATTTGTCGACATCATCATATAATCAGACCCAACCCGTCCCACATTGCCTTCTACTGTCAACTTTTCTTGTAGTAACACCTATCTTGTACTTCAAACGTGAAGGATCTGACGGTTTATATGTGTAAATAATTTGTCGTCCGTCTGATGCTAGAACATAGTTCACTTTTATGACAGCGACACGCACATTGTTAAAGTTACAAGTGACTTTGAGCAATTCCATTAGGTGCGAGAGATGACTAGAGGTGAATAACTTGAGTTCAATTGTGTTGAAAACTTAAGCCACTTGAAATTCTTTTATGCAACTCACCACAGATATATTTAGAGAGCATTCCAAGAAAAGCAAACCAGATTTTATTTAAACAAAAACCTTCGAAAATATCCATTTGTATTATTCATTTTCCGCATTACTTACCACCCCACAGTCAACCTTGTACGCTTTGAAGTTAATAGAAGTCCTAAGTAAAGCATGAGACGTCGCGTAGAATGTCTTTCTTTAATGTATTCCGGCGACATATTAAATAATATTGGCTGACTTTAGCGTCGGGAAAAAATTAGGTGTAATATGTGTCTGACGTTAAAGCCAATAGAATAGCAATTTTTTTTTCATTTAAAAATATATAAATATAGCTATTAAAATATGGAAATTCAAATGTGTGTACCCTACTTTACGTGTGGCAAATATCTATGAATCCCTGGAGCCCTTTACCTTGAAGCCGACCGCTACGTAAAACACTTACTTCAAATGATACGTTGCATAAATAGGAAGTTTGAAGAGTTTTGAATAAATTTAATCTATATAAACATGATATATGCATACCGTGTAGTGACGGTGTAATAACATACACTATCTCATATCATCCCGTGGATGTAACAGGTGACAGAGTGAACAAATCAGTGAATTTCTTGTAACGATTAAAAATTAAAAACTTACGGTTGGCAACAACAAGCGTGGTAACTATGACAAATATCCCCCCTATGACGAAATCTATGGAGAAGCCAGCGGTGGACTTTAATAATATGTTGTAACGGTAACCGTATGAAAGCATAGCTTATTATACCGTAAGATGTAGGATTCATACTATGTAACATGGTATGTTCAGAGGGCTTAAACATTTTCTTTAAACTGTCGGTAGTCGAAGTAAATGTAAACATTGCATTTGTTAAAATACGTCATGTTGCATTTTGCGCAAAGTAGACTGTTGGCGTTTTTCATAATTGTTTTTGGGAAAGTTATATAAAAATGCTTATAACTTCTCTTACACAAGGTTTACCACATTCAGTTTCACCTTAAATAACGGATGTGACAATATTTTTATTTCTTATTTACTATAAATTATGTTTAATCAAATATAATGTTCATTATTTATTATCACTTAATTTTTCCGTGATTATAGTGCTTTGTGATGAAATTTTCTGTATTTTTTTACAAAAATAAATTTACAGAAACATTCAATTTAAAAAAAAAGTATGTTACATAATTCCTTACGGGCATTACATATATGGTACTGTATATTCCCTGTTATTCCTCTGAACCTGTTTAATTTTTTTATTTTGATCTTTGTAACTTAGATTAATCTGGATTTAGACTTCGCACTAATAAAAATTATAGACATTTGAGCATTGTTTTCTAGTTAAATACTCTAGTACTACGCTTAACAAGATCTTACATACTACTAGTGAATAGAAGTAGACGTATAAACCTAGACACATCGATAATTAATTTTAAATTCGTAGTGAATTGCAAATATGCTTATCATGCTGCGGGTGTCGTAAGACGCGACGCGGGGAACAAGTCAGGAGACGGGCAGCACCGTCTTCCTAACACCGACTTCTAAGTTTTTGAACGTCATTTTGAACAGATTATGGAAATGTTATATGTATGAATGATTACTTGTCCCATTTTTTATGAATACAAGGCTAGTATTTAAGCAGTCTTCAGGATCAATTTGATAGAAATGATTTTTCTATTATAACATTAATTATTCTTCTTTTCTTTACAATTCTTCATAAGACCGTAAAATTCTACTTTAAGACGCATGTCTCTCCTTATCGTCACGCTTGTCAGACGGATTAACGATGGCGTAAGCAGACGCTTGCCTCATATCAAGGATCTCCTAGGTGTGCGTTACTTGCAGTATACAGGGCTGCAATTAACCGCCGGTACGACATACTCCGCCGAACGTCGAGTCCCGTGATTCCGTGAGGCGTCGAGGTCACCGGCCCCTAGGTGATTCTTGGCACTTTATGCGTTTCGTTTATTCTGTGCCTAGTCGCGCATTAAAGTGGCACCGTTGCATTTCCCCCAACCCTTTCGTTGTGAAAGGGGTAGGCAGTGCCCATAGTGTGAACAGTCCTTATAACAATATCACCACCATCCGCGTCGCGCATCAACATCTGCTGCCGATCGTTTGGAAGTTAGATAGGGCCTCAATTAGATTACCGCTGACACTGACTGGTAGGTTAGGATGTCAGGGAATGATAAGGGGGAACCTCCTCCGAGAGCAAGAAAACCACCGGACCGACCAGGCGTTTTGGATAGACCCATCGCCTATAGGGACATTTTTAACCCGGAGAGGATGAGAGTTGTCTCATCCTACTCCCAAATACCCACCCGGAAACCTTCGTCGCCGGGTAAGGAGTCCGCACCTAGGGTTGCACTCTCGCCCATCGTACCTGAGTGTACGACTGGGCGTGAACCGCTGCCCTCTCAGCCTCAGCGGGCCATGAAGACACCACGAAGGCATACGCCTCCTGAGACCGAAGCCTCACTCTATGAGAAGAGGCAGCGTATTGGATAACCATCGGAATCATCATCAGCGTCTTCGGATGATGAAGAGCCCCAAGCGGAGACTAGGAAGAAGTCCATACCTCACCTCCTAAGTCACCATCACCACCGCAACAGCCACCATCCATCTCACCGGACCGACGCAGTCACGACTCGGCCCAGTTTGAGCAAGGAGGTGAGGAGTCCTACAGCTGGGGCTCGACAACATATGCAACCCTAGCTGCATCAGCCGGAAAGTCATCTCCGGTACAAACTACCAACCCGTCCGGGTTAGCTCATGATGATGGACAGCGCCCATCAACGAGCTATGCCCACATGGCTGCAGCCCCGGCAGTACCACGACCGCAATCGGCGGAGCAACCTCCAACTGAGAAGGAAAAAGAGAAAAGATATCCGCCGATTGTCGCAGAATGCCTCCCGGACTGGACCAGGCATTTTAAGGTCCTTAATGAGAAGTTGGGCCATCCACCTAATGCCCGTCCGTTCGGGAAAGGAGTTAGGTTCACTCCACAGAGCCCGGATGAGTTCCGTACCATACAGAGGTACATGGTAGAACTCTCCGAAAAGGATAAGACAATGTCGTGGTACTGTTACACACCGGCAGAGGAGAAGCCCACCAAAGTGGGCATCCGTGGCCTGCCTGTGGGCACCGACGTAAAATTGATTGAGGAGGCTATTCGGGCAAAAGGCTTCCCCATCAATTATGTGAAGGCCATACCACCACGTAGGGGCAGACCGGGCTGCCTCTACTATGCACAGCTGGAGCATCTGAGCCTGGAACGGCTACAGCAATTTTACCAACTCGACGAGCTCCTATATATGAGAGGAGTCGTCATCGAAGCCTGGCAGAGGAAGACCGGACCGGCACAATGCCACCGTTGCCAGGCTTTCGGACATGCCTCCGCTAATTGTTTCAGGCCAGTGAAATGCGTTCGCTGTGCCGGTGAACATATTGCCAGCCTTTGCCCAAGGGGTAGAGAGGAGGAACCAAAGTGCGCAAATTGCGCCAAGAACCACACAGCCAACGATCGCCGCTGCCCGGTCCTGAGGAGGATAGCCAGGAAGCAGGGGATCGTATTACCTGGGCTACTACCGGAGAACCCAAAGAGAATCCCCTCAAGTCGCCCAAAGGCTGTCACCATACAGGAGGACGGGTGGGCTACTATCACTAGGGGGAAGGGTAGGCAACCAGCCCCCCCCCACCCCCTCCTGCAGTACCATCAGAAACGGTTGGTCCCACAGATGAAAGGGCAACCACCGGGGCGACTCTCCGACCTCCCGCCAACGACGCCACTGAGAGGCAACCCTCCAGGAGGAAGAGGCGGAGGAACAGGAGCAAGAGAACGGAGCAGCCTCCTCCTCAGGCTGCAACCACCTCTACCCCTACGACTGCAGGACCAATAGCCTCCCAGGCGCAGGTTGCTACAAGAACACCAGCACCACCTACGGCAGGTAAAGCACCTGAAAGGGCCCTGCCAGAAAGCAGAGCTCGCTCTACGCACAGAGCGCGCTCAATGCAAAGGAAAACTACCACCAAAGCCCCGAGACCAGTGCCTTCACAGCGTAGTATAGATCGCAGACCACCAGCGTCCGGCTTCGAGACGGCTGATGCCATCCATAGATTGGTAGGCATAGCCATCGAAGTCGGTACACAAGTCCTGGCCGACATAAGGGCCGGGACTGATCCAGTTACCGCCGTCATGAAGGCGCTGGCATCCCTTACTGGCAAGGCACTATGGAGGATAGCAACCTGCGCCTGTTATATTGGAACCCGGACGGGATCCGTCAAAGGATCCATGAACTCCGCACTCTCACCCAGCAACAGGACATCCAGGTGATCTTGCTGGGTGAAACTAAATTAAGACCATCAACGCATCTTAAGCTGCCTAACTACCATATATACAGGAGGGACGAGGTCGATCCCCAAGGGGTCGCTTATAGAGGGACAGCGATCCTGGTGAGGAGAGACATCGTCCACCAGGAGCTGGAACTGCCAGACTTCCAGACGATGCGTTCCATCGGCATAAAAATGGAGGCGGCGGGCGAGGAACTTAGGATCTTTGCAGCATACCGCCCGCCAGGGACTCCATTTCACTCCTCAGACATCCGGACGGTAATGGAAGGCACAACACCCACCATCATCGCCGGGGACCTGAACGCCAAACACCCGGCGTGGGGGTCCAGAATGATCACCCCGCCGGGTCGTGAACTATACGAAGACGCTGAACACCACGACTATGACGTTCTAGGTCCCGAGGAACCGACGCATATTCCTAGCGACCATAGGAAGCGTCCGGATGTATTAGACATCGTGCTCACTAGGAACGTCAACTATCCAGTAGTGGTAGAAGTGCTGTATGACCTGAATACACAGCACCTCCCGATTCTGATAACCCTTGGCACTAAGGCAGTGACCTCACCGCCCAGAGCCAGTAAGACCAAGATCGACTGGAGGCTCTACCACCAACACCTGCAGGAGAGACCCCCAGTCCATACACCGATCACCTCAGCGGACGACGTAGAGGCCGCTGTAACCAGAATTTCCACGAGCATCAAGGAGGCCCTCAACGCGGCCTCTACGATCGTCCCTCTCTCGGGAAGGAAGGAGGAGCTGCCGCTAAAGATACGCGTGCAGCTAAATCATAAAAGAGCGCTGAGGAAGCTCTGGGCGCGTACCCGCTGCCCTAGAGTAAAGAGAAAATTGAACACCTTGGCAGACGAACTGTCGGTTGCAATACAGGCCCACAGAGGAGAGGCCTGGGAGCGGCGCATATGGAAAGCTGATGAACAGCACGCGTCGCTCTACACATTGAACCGGCAGTTAACGAAAACTCGACCACCTGTTTGCCCGCTGACCAACAACGCGGGCATTCAATGTTACGATGCCAAGGGCAGAGCGGATATCCTAGCTGAGCACTTCGAGGAGCAGTTTATGCCGAACCCTACAAGTGCGGAGTTCCTGGAATCCCATTTACGGAAAGAAAGCCGCGTGCAGGAGCTCCTGTCGTCGCCCGCGCCACCGCTTGCAGGAGAGTGGTTTATCTCCCCCGCTGAACTGCGGAGGACAGTAACCCGCCTGCAACCGAGGAAGGCGCCGGGGGCACGACGGGATTACTAATGCTGCACTACGACAGCTGCCCAATAGAGTCCTTGTAGAGATAGGTCGGCTCTACAATGGAATATTGCGGACATCCCACTTCCCGGAGGACTGGAAGAAAGGCAAAGTCATCGTCTTGCCGAAACCCGGGAAGGACAGGCGTAGAGCTGCCAACTATAGGCCGATCACGCTGCTACCGCATATAGCTAAACTGTGCGAAAGATTACTGTTAACACGTCTCCGCCCGTGCATCCAACTTCGGGCGGAGCAACATGGATTCAGGAGGGGACACTCAACAGCAACACAGCTGACCAGAGTGCTGCACCTGCTTGCGGCCGAACACAACCGTGGCCGCATATCGTTGGGCGTCTTTCTCGATATCGAGAAAGCGTTCGACCGGGTGTGGCACACAGGATTACTCTATAAATTAGATGTGCAAACAAGTATCCCTCCTGCTATATTGCGGCTAGTGGCGTCTTTCCTGGAAGCCAGGAAGTTCTACGTCTGCGTAGAGGACGCCGAGTCCGCAATCAAGACCATAGCAGCTGGTGTGCCACATGGCAGCTGTCTATCTCCAGCCCTGTACGCGGCGTACACTAATGACATACCCACCCTGGCAGGACACTTGCAAGAATGGGGAGGACGACGTCGAACTAGCACTGTTTGCGGATGACAGCGCATACTTCACGTCGTCCAGAAGAGCCCACATAGCAGCTGCCAGGATGCAACGTCTGTTGGACCTGCTGCCACCATGGTTGGGTGAGTGGAGGATGGCCGTCAATGTTAGCAAGACGACCGCTCTACTCACTCGCCGCTATAGAAATCTACCACCACCGCTAACCCTCGGAGGCCAGGAGATCGCATATGAGAAGGCCGTGACCTACCTTGGATGTCGGATTGACAGGATGCTGCGTATGACTGCGCACGTTGACTCTGCTATACGCAAAGCTCGATGTGCGCGGGCAATGCTACGTCCTGTCCTGACATCCAAGTTACCGACAAAGTCGAAGATAACCATCTATAAAACTTACATAAGACCCCTGCTAACATACGCTGCTCCGGCCTGGTATGCACTCCTGAGCGATCATCAGAAGCGGCGACTTCAGGCCCAGCAGAGTTTGTCATTACGAACCATAGTCGGTGCGGGTCGCTACGTCCGTAATGACGTCATAGCGGCCAACCTCAAGATGGAGAGCCTACATGATTTCGTGGTCCGGCTGGCGCGCGGTATGTTTGACCGCGCCGACAACGGGCCACATGAACACCTCAACGGCTTCGCGCCGTTGCATGCAAGGCCGCCGGACGGGCGACCTTATCCAAGAGAACTCCTCCCTATATAGATTAGGGAGTCCGAGTAAACCCCTCAATGCCGCAGAAAGGCCAACTTTGACAAATTGTGTTATTTAAACACAATTTTTAGATAACTACCTTTTATTACAAATTTACCGACTGCGACAATAGTCGTTATAAGCAACGCCTTTAATATCAAGGCGCCCAGGACCGGCACGTTGTAGTGTGCCGTGAGGAACATCCGGGTAAAGGGGTACACCCCGAGGCCCGAGACCTGCACGGCATTTATGCCCTGCAGAGGACAACAACGAAGACGCTTGCAATTTTAACCCTTCAATCCCCATAAAATTACACCCCACAGCCCTTAAAACCATTAAAACTTATATTTAGAGACCACTTTTCTATGAAGAAGTTTGGCATTATAAAATCTATACAAAATTCTCTATCCTGTAGTCTTCAAGAGTCAGGTTTTACTTCATTACAAAAAGATTTTATTGTATCTTGATAATAAAAAAACATACCAAGCGGATCCCACTAGGTGGGATGTAATAACGAACTTACATTCAATTTAATATAAAATCTTCTACTTTTCGTATAAGCTCGGGGAAATTCCTTTCTGAACATGGGTTTCTTTTGATGAATTCAAATGCATAATTTGAATTTACGTTAAATAAAAAATAAATTCCTTAATAATTTATTACCGTCTTAGCCTTTTTGGCAATGGAAGCGAACCGTAGTCTAGTAGTTAATGGTGTGACCCAAGTATATAGTTAAGTATGTAGTTTTACAGACCACGTGCCTAAAAAGAAGCACAAATTAGTAGGCACGATTCCCAAAAAGGTATGGACTATCAATATTTTTAAGCTATTGCATAGCTTCTATCGCGGGCCTTGAGCGCGGGGACCGAATCCAGAAATTCCGTAACGAAAAAAAAAACCTCACGCTCCCCCACTCCGACGGGCACGGAGGTGTGGCGTTGAAAGCCGTGCATCGTGTAACGTCGTTTCAGTTCGGCAGGCTTCGGCACTCGGCAGACTTCGGCACGGTGTTTGTGTGCGTGCGACTAGACGTATGCGTGTACACTAGCTGTTAACTTAATGATAAAAATTCCTGAATAACCTACATGTATTGTAAGATATTAAAAATATTTTAAACAATATTAACTTCTCATTTATTCAATAAGAGAAAAATTGTTTTCTTATCGGTCACCACGCTCAAAAAGTGTAACTTGATTTAATATCAAAGACTTAACTGCATAAATAAAATAAATAAATAATTATAATTGCATAAGTTGATAAAAAATGCTATGCAATAGCTTTACCGCGGCAGTCACCGAGTGCCACACGTATTTTTCCTGGTTTGTCCGATACCATTTATGTACCTATGTTAAAAGGTCTCCTACTGTACAGGAGTAAATCATACTGTGTATGTGTAATGCTGCTGGTTACCGATCTGTAGGAAGTTTGCTCGGTACATTGATATAGATATTTTGCAGTAGTTTTCAAACCATGCTTATAAATTATTAGCAGAATACACCGCATGTAGGGTAATTTGGCATTTAGAGCAAAAGTTTGCATATTTGACAGAATACAAGAGTAAAATGTTAGTATAATTCTGCCATGTTTTGTATAATAAATTATGAGTGCCAGGAGAAATACATCTTCCTCTTCAAGGGTAAAATGGTATCTGCATTTTTATTTTAAACTGAAGATACATGTAGGTATTTAAACGTGGTAGAGTCATGCTGTGGTTCACGGTTCATTCAAGGTTCATGATGCGGTGGCCGTATTATGGTTGCAGAATGAATTGGTAGGTTCGAGCAGGGCGTTTACAGAATACCAGCGTAAAATAGCAGGTTAATGGTGCTGTGTAACGTACGACAAGAGTAGAAAACCGGAGACACTTTTAACTGGTAACGAGGCATTCTAACTTTGCCATTAGAGATGATAACGCATTTACTTTTGATTTTATTTTTGATACTTAATCGAGCATAAATGAATGGGTCTATAGTCCAAAGCGTCCCCATACAATCCGGTGGATTGTGTGGATGTTCGTCACCCTTACTTATATAAAAAATATATTTCTTTTCACCCAATACAACATGTGAACATTAAAAGAACATTAATGCTTAATATTGTTACGAGCTTGAGGTTCGTGACAATAAAAAATTGCCGATAAAATTACCTAAATTAACACTTTAATTTACTTTACACAAATTAAAGTTAAAACACTAATAATTAAACACACTAATTCACTTTATTCCGCTCCGAAGCTTCGCTTGTCTCGCCAAATCCAATACTTCCTCCATCGCATCTTGCAGCGCCTATTTATATAAATTAGCAAAGAAATATCCAGAATGTTCAAGTAAACACGCGCAAGGTACCGAGAGTTCGAGTTTTAAACTTCAAGAAGTTTAGTTCTTCGGTTCGAGACTAGATGGCGCTAATGCCGTCGACTTGAGCGCGTAACAATATCTATTAAAGACGTTTTAGTCTTATTCACGATTAGAATTATACATTTTGTAACTGAGTAGCACTTATGTCTAAAACACGATAAGAAGAAAACTTTCTTTAATTAAAAATGCCCTTGTTTTATTACCGGCACCAGGCGTTATGTTATTTTTCAACATAACGCCTGGTGCCGGTCACCGCAGTTCAAGTAAAATTTTAGTAGTAAATCTGGAAACAAAATGATAGTCGAACTTCAAGCATAAAACTCTCGTAAAATGTTTACTTTTGTGTCAAGAACGGGCGAATGGCGTCCCGTAGTACGGCATCGTTGATGAGTTTTAAACGAAGTTTTTGAGGTACCAACGTTGGTATACTAAATATTTATTATGGAAACGGTTTGTACATATAGGAAAAGGAAAGCTTTATTTTTATGGTTAGCTTTTACGATGAAGTTTTTTAATAATACAACCATTACAAAGCAAATTTATGTTCTGCGACTGGCAGAGTCGGAAAGGGACATCTTACGGCGCCTCTACACGTTGGCCAACACAGTGGCGAATGTAGTGGCCAATAGCATTGGCCAACGTGTAGACGGGGTGTTTGGGCTTCATTGGTATGTATTGGAACGATGGCCCGCAAGTTGGCGCGAGATCCGTGTGGTGTCGGTTTTTTACAAAAGATCAAAGGATTGTTGGCAGAGTTTGGTCGCCGCGTCCACACGTTGGCCCCGCGTTTAGTTTGCTTCAAGCTCCCAGAGTGATTACACGCATCTGATTTAAATTTTATATTCAAGCTTTGTAGGGTGGATGCTACAATTACCAGCCTTTAATGCCAATTTCAACTTTAAACATTCCTACTACTTTAATTAGCGCGATTTAATTATTATTGAACATTTGTTTTAATCAATAAGCTATTTATCAAAAAAAATTAACGTTTTTTTTACAATCAGATTATTACGAGAACAATTTTAAAATGAAAAAAAAATGAAGCACGTCGTTTATACGTGGTAGAACCATGCAATTATATTAGAAGTATAGTTGCAGCACGAAGGTCGGCTCGACCGGGGAAGGACCACGCTCTCACAGAATATCAGCGTGAATAGTAGCTTAATGATGCTGTGTTTCGTTTAGTGAGTGTAGAGAACCAGAGACCCTTTTTAAAGGAAACGAGGCATTTCATCTTAGTCCTCACGGGTGACAACGCATCTGCATTTTGATTCTTAATCGAGGATAGATGTAGATGTCTGTGGGCCACAGTAAGCACTTACCATCAGGTGAACTGTGTGCTCGTTTGTCACCCTATCCTATAGAAAAAACGTCGATTTCTTATAATTTTATAGTGCAAGATTTCGAATCATCATCATCATTACAGCTGTTCACAAGTCCACTACTGAACATCCTCCTGCACAGACTGCCGCAAAGCATGGTCCTGAGCCACTTTGCTCGTCATGAGTTTTTCATTTATGTTCTAAGTTATAATTAGTACCTATTATTAAGTCAGTGTTAATTATATTTATTGCTATTGTTTTTGTCTTTCTCAAAAAATTATTAAATTACCAAATAAATTATAAGGTGTTTTTACATCAAATGTCTGATAGAAATGCAAGTACATATTTTGCTAAACTTTAAAATCAAAACCCAATTTTAAAACATAGACTAATTGATTATAACTCCTTTAACTTTAAAATAAGTTAAGTTCTTATTAATGGTATTTATTCCAGTTTATGATGCATGTAAAGAATAAATAAAGCAAATCGTATATCGTATATCTATTTACAGCCCCATTAATAACCACTATTATTTTATAATTCTTTTATAAAAACGTTAACCCCACACTAGGATTTTCTCCCGCATCGCGCAGGCAGTTTACAAACATAAATTGCACAAGGACACACATCCAGACCCGAAACAATTATTTGTAGGACATACAAATACTTGTTCCGTGCGGGATCAAACCCGCGGCGCCCGGCGCAGCCACTCATTGCTGAGTCACTGCGCCACGGTGCTTATAAATTCGACCGCACATTGGCCCGAACCGAATGCGCCCTCCTTTCTGCCAAGGAGGGTCGCGTTCGTATACGGCTTAGAGATCTCTAGTCAGATCGTTAAGCCAATTACCAAAAGGTTGAGTTTAGTGGGTAAAAGTCTCCACATAACCACGCAGCCGGCTGCGTGGTATGCTATGAGCATTCTCCGCCTCCCTCCCCCGCTTTCCGGAGGGTTGCCCATATTTGCTTCGGGCGCAAAAAAAAAAAAAAGCCCGAACCGAAGTAAACTGAACGACCTTCCAACGTGTGGACGCCGTCACCAACTCTCGGCCAATATATTCGCCACTCCATTCGCCACTGTGTTGGCCAACGTGTAGAGGCGACATTAAACGAAAGTTTGTAGACCAAATTGGCGATATATCGCCGTTTGTTTATCAATTAATTTCGGTAAAGGCTACTCTTAATTCGGCTGAGTACCCTTAACCGACGAGCATCTATGTGTAGGTATATGGATGTGGAGTAGGCAAGAGAGGTGTCAGGATCGTGCCAAATGGAAGTCTTTAGTTTCTGCCTACCCTTTTGGGTGACAGGCGTGAGTGTTTATATATATATATATATATATATATATATATATATATATATATATATATATATATTGTATGTACAACAATTACGAGCGAGCTATTGGCCCCTACCAGTAAATGGCTACTGTTGCCAATTTTAAATGTTGACGGCCGGAATTGTTACCACTGAGTTTGAAATAAAAACTCTCACAACTTACAGGACTAAGCAGGACACAAGCATACACCCCTTGCTTATTAATAACTGCAATATTTTTCTATAAAATGAGCGAGAGAAATGATCATGCATTTATGCTGATGGTAAGAGGATACCCATAGACTGATACATTTATTCTAGAATAAGCATGAAAATGCTGATGAGATGACCCCTAAAAAATGAGATAAAAGAAATGAATATCAATAAAAAGTAGTAGAAATAGTTAAAAGGGTGCTAATGACACAGATCCTAGGCAAAAAGGAGCTCTAGTCTCGTTAGCTGTACAAAGGACGATTAATGCATGCAATGATTGTTCCACTTTAGCAAGACCAATCGTGAGTTGACGAAAACCCCCTTTTTCCAAAAGTGCTGACACCGTAGTTGATGAAAAATATATGTACACGAACTATGACTATATATATATATATATATATATATATATATATATATATATATATATATATATATATATATAGTTATACGCGAGGTACGCGCACACAGGTGATCTGCGCGTGCTGCCACGCGTTGCATCATCATCATCATCATTACAGCCCTTCACAAGTCCACTGCTGAACATAGGCCTAATAATTATAAAATGCTACAATTTTCGTTTTTGCAATTCTAGTTGGATTTGTCATACAAAGTATCACACAACTCTTATACTCAACACAGAGCTTTGCGGATATTACAACCTGGGACAGAACTTACTGGAAATTATACGTGTGTTGTATCAACGTTTCTAGCCGAGGATGAAAAAACACGGCCCATGACAATTTTTGATAAGTATATTTTTTGTATATAATCTAGTTTTTATATGATTCATGCAGCTGTGTTAGGGTTGAACCACAAGTCAACTCGACTGAGGGAAAAACCCCGTTCTGAGAATACTAGCATGAAAGAGCAATTTAATGCTGCTGTGTTACGTATGGTAAAGTCAATTTAGAAAGGAGTAGTAGAGCAATATTAGTTAATCCTTCGCGCGCGTCATGAGTTTTGCCGGACTTCACAACATCATCTCGAATTTTTTTTATTCCTCAGTCATGCAGGTTTCCTTTGGGGATTTGAGATATCTGGTACTATGGGACAGAGTTATATCCAAAGAAGTATTATTTATATTGTTTGATGGCTTATCGGTATGCTATAAAATTTATAGTTTATGTTTAAACCGTAAAATATCAATTTAAATATTGTAAGATTTTTATCAAATAAACAAAAAAGAAACTGTATATTATTATGACAGATGAAGAAAGAAACAATATTATTACACAATTATAACCCAAAAATAGGAGGAAGCGTGTGCTTATCTGGGAGAAGTTCGTAAAAATTTATTTAGGGTTTATATTTTTATTTGGTATAATAAAAAAACTGAATGCTAGTCAAAATAACATTATAATTCAACGCAACCGTAATTAATCGTTGCCAAAAATCCCATGGCTGGACGTAGGCCTACATCAATTTGGACTGATTAGTGAAGTCCGCCACGTTTAAACCAATCTATGAAACGGTTTTGAGTGCTAGGACTCGTTTTCTGGCTAGGAGTCCACATGGTTAGGTGCTCACCTCTCAACTGCCAAATAGCTGCTCGTGAACTGCTGTGCTCCGATCTGAAGCCAGTTTAGTTACAGGCTGTGAGGCATTTCATTTTATGCTTGATATGTAGCCTTCTTTATTTGAAGTTATTTAGAGGTAACTGCAGTAGCCACCTTCTATTGGACTCTCACTCACTCAGAATCTTTTGCAAAACAGTCCACCTGACTGTTTTGCAAAAAGATTCTGAGTAACCCACGTATACTGTCTATGTATAATTTAATATGTTTCCTTCTATTTTATCTTTTGATATATATTTATTGAATGATTGAAAAGCTCCCATCCTCCATTTTTGATGTCAAAGTGAAAAATGTAATTTTTATTCTTCATCGATGAAGGTTTTAGATATCTCTGGGATAAATTAAGTGATCACTTCCCGTCAGGACATTTAACATCTTTATTTATTGTTAAAATATTTTATATTTCTATATCGTACTGGTTGATGTCGTCAGAGTTTAAGCATATATAAGTTTGTAAGTTTAGTACCAGTGAAGAAATTTTTCGAAAAATTTGCGTTGTTATGGCAAAATAATTAGGCTTCTAGCGGTGTTTGGTGACCGCGTCAAGCGGTAAGTGGCCGCCACAATTTATAACTCTGGTAACACCGAGCCGGAAGCTTTGATCTAGCTACCACTACAATACCTCGCTAATATGATTTCGACGGTGTTGCTTACATTGGGTAGATCAAATTATGACTAGAATAAAACAGTGCGTCAGTGGCGACTATGTGGCAGATATGTAGCAAGTGGCTGACGTAGGCCACATATGTACAGGGAATCCACTTTTTATAGAATAAGAGTGCCAAACGAACACTCAGTCCACCACAGTGGCAAGTGGATACTGTGACCCATAGATATCTACATCTATCCTCATTAAAAGTTCAAAACGCAGAACGTTGCCACCCATGAGGTCTAAGATGGAATGCCACATTTCCAATAAAAAGGGTATTCAGTTCTCTACACACTAGGACGAAACACAGCAGCATTAAGCTGCTGTTTTCCACTGTTATTCTATAAGAAGCGTGGACAGCGTGGTCCTTTTCCGGTCGAGCCAATCTATTCGTGCTACAACCACAATATGGCTGCATCTGGCTCTAACAAGCATGACAGAAGCATTTAAACTACTTATCACTGGCCACTGGTGGCCGCTGGTGGTGGCTGATTTTGCCCAGCCTTAAAATCCAATAGTACGTGCTTGCTTTAATTAATAACACAGGTAAAATAAATATTAACGGAACATGCAATACTGATGCGAGACGAAGAGAAGCATGTCGTTTGTTAATTGAATACTAATGACCGTTTTGCTTACACTATGAAATCTATCAATACTCGATACGATCTGAATATTGTCGAATAAAAATTACATAGAAAGCTATTAAACTTGCTTCGAATGTAAATTTTATTTTATTTGACTCTGGTCTACATTGTTACCGAATTCTCAAATTGTCGTAATACTAAATATGGTAGTAATATATAAATTGCTTACTTGTATCGGGTACGATATTACTACAGTATACAGCAATAATGCCTATAAAATATGGTGCATAAATTTAAATTATTTTATAAAAATTTACATAAATTTATGATCTTACCTGGTAGACTTACCTGAAGTCAAAATCTGGCCATCCTTTCAAATTTAAGTTCTTATAATGACACAATAAAATTACAACCCTTGTAGTTTATTTACCAGCTTGGTATCAAGTAATTACGCTGACTGCGTTCCACTATCTCGGTTACTTCTTCCATTTAACAAGCAGTTGTTGTAATCCGCTTAATTTTAGATAAACTATCATCTTACTTTTGTACACGATAAGCACCAAAACTTTGTTGAGAAATAAAAATTAAAAACGTTTTATAATAATTAAATTCGTTTACAAATCTAATTTAAAATTGATTCGGTGGTGACAAAATTCATCACTTCATCTTCTTATTTTGTTATCATTGGATGCGATTGAATATATTGTAAAAAGAGATAAAAAACCTTAAAGATACTTTCCAAGATGTAGTTTTGCTTTTTAGGTTAATGCTACCCACAGTTTTGCAATTTTCATTATTGAAATAAAAATACTATGAAACTGAACAGAAGAACAATATGAAATTTAATAAGAGGATGCATATCGGTCCGCATACATTTTGTACGCGGAACGATACTTATCCTACAAATAGGTTCACAAGCGTACTTATATGTTACCGTACATTCTATCAAAAGTTCACTGCTAGACACATAACTTCGGCATAGATTAACACAGGTGATATTTACCATAGTTGCCACGCTTTGCGATACATAAAAATATATTTCTTAATTTCATAATATATTTTCATTGATTTCCGGTTGGAACAGTTGTATAAACAACACTATATTCTTGATTCTTGTATCCAGTACCCCATATCGATATAATGTATTATTATATATTTGCTTTTATTCAGATGACATTCGCCACTACATGGTGAAGGTCCACAAGACTATCACCAAATTCGTTAAGCTTGAGACCACAGCCAAATGCTTAAGCCACAGCGCTACATTAATATAAAAACATTTAATCTAAAATAATTATTTTAAAACAATTTAAAAGTGAGCTCGAATGGTACTCACAAGGTTACGACAGATGAGAAAGAAAAAATTCTTGCAAATTTATATTTTATAATTTATATACATCTCCTTATAAGGGATGTCCTATGTCCAGCAGTGGACTTTCAGGTAGTAATGATGAAGAATAAAAATATTTTCTAATAAGAAACTTTATTAGCAGGTAGTAATGATAAAGAATAAAAATATATTCTAATAAGAAACTTTATTAGGTAGTGTGGATATAATTGATTTTGATCATCAATTTGATTTTACGTGTGTAAGATTTATTAACGCTTTATTGCCCGTACTTGCATGATAACAGACTATCGAAGTCTACCAGAATCATTCCAAGTGTAAGTCATAATCGTTAAATTTGATATCGCCTGAGTACACAGTCGACTGGCTTACAAGTCTCCTTTAGTCACGTTGATTTATTAATTCATACAAATATTTTTCGTATTCGTTGACTTTTAATTAATTTTATTCATCTTTTGACTTAAATATATTTTATTCGATAATAGCATTTAATCGAATACAAGGCTTTATTTTATTTTGAAATATTACACCAATAAGTAAATGCTAGGGCCTACGTCTATCCTCAAATGATATCTAAAATATTATATCAACCCTGAGTACTAAGTTACCAATGAAAACAGTTTTCGGTTGTCGTTACTTATCTTATGCTACTATTTTAGCAGCAACCACTGCAGCCATTAAGTTACTTAAATTTAAACTTTCATATTAATGAATATCCAGTTTTTATATATTTATAATTCATTTAAACATCTTCATATGATGATATATTTATTTCATTTTGGCTACCTCGTTGGTCTATTGGTGGTAAGCGAGACTGCTGATTTTGTGGTCCTGGGTTCAAATCCCGGGTCCGCTCCAAATCAGTTAGTAAGTGTTGTTGTCAATAAATTCTCGTTAGTAATCTGGAGACAGCAGTAGTCTATTTTTCATTCTCGCGCCTCGAAAAAAATGTAAGGTAGTTGATGCTGTGCCTGATTTGTCGCCAGTCTTGTCGGATTGCTGTCCCACCGGAATATGAGAGAGGGAAAAGTGAATGCACCTGTACTGTGCACACACTTGGGCCCTATAACTTTGGTCTGACTGATTCTGTTAGACTGGGATCTTATGGCCACGAAAATTATTTCACGATCACGTATGTGAGAGATGTCTATAAAAATGCTCTTTCAAGTGTTATTGCTAATGAATTCGTTAAGGTATTGGGAGGGACCTCAATGAAAATTTTATATAAAAAAAGTATATATCATTATTTGTTTATTAAAATAAACTAAATAACTATTTTTTTCAGCGCCTTAAACAAGATTCGACATAATTCAAGATCGACTAAATGATGGATATTTGAACATTATTTGCGCTGTTGAAGGAGTCTTTCCGAAACCTGAACTCGTTATTTTAGTTGGTAACAGGTAATGATTTTAATTTTCCTTCTAAGCTTATCGACTTCAAATTAAAACACTAAAATGTGCCGTAAGGTTGGGGATTAGTAAATTAAATCTATATCTAGAAATGCATTAATTATCCGCAATTTTTAAAGATCTTAACCAAGCTTTGAAAGAGTAGATTGAGATTGGCTATAATGATGATGATGACATAGTTAAGAACATAAAGGTTCCAAACCTTCAAAGTTTTTTATTGTTAATAATTGGGAAATTATACATAATATAATTAAATACTTATGAATAAATATTTGATTATATTACGTTTTAAGTATATATAACTATTATTATATTTACTTTAATTAT
Source organism: Parnassius apollo (assembly GCA_907164705.1). NCBI lineage: Eukaryota > Metazoa > Arthropoda > Insecta > Lepidoptera > Papilionidae > Parnassius > Parnassius apollo. The sequence goes on along the minus strand of CAJQZP010000423.1, from coordinate 17,394 downwards.
GCTATACACAATTCCACGAAATTGAAGAATTTTTTTTAAATTAAATTACTATGTTATCGAAATGTGCAAGGTGACTGGATGTATGTGAATGATATGTAGATGTGTATCATTATATGAATTAAATTTTACTAATTATTTTTATAGAATAAAAATAACAAACGAGCACACAGTCCACGTTATGATAAATGGATGTATATATATCATAACGCTATAGCCCATCAGCATCAACATTTATCCTCGCTTATAAATCAAAATGCAAATGTGTTGTCACCCTCGAGGACTAAGATAGGATGCTCCGTTTTCAAAAAAAGTCTCCGGTTATCTGCACATTACCATACAAAACACTGTAGTAACACTAAGCTGTTATTTCACGCTGCCATCCTGTGTGGCCCATTTATGCTACAACCATGATGTTGTGGTTGCAGCATAGCTCTACCAACATATAATATTAATCTTATAGGTATAAAACTTTTTGTAAATAAGATGAAAAATCGAATTTATTCTCAGTAAACTAAGTTAAGCGGTCCTTTAAATTAACCTATTTAGATTTTTATGATTTTGGCAAAAGATCACGAACGTGTACCAATTAATGTGCCTAAACTGTTACGTCAATGTGCATATGACGTAACATCTAAGTCGCTTGACATCGCTTATCCCTTACGTCACACATCATGCAGGGTCTAAAGAGTTTCGTTTTGCTTCTGCTATACAAGCAAACATTGTTTAAAACATAATTATAATTATTTATCTAAATTCTGTTATTTAACAAATAAGGAACTTTATTTTTACGTAATTTAAAATGGCAACATAACTGTTTTTTAAACATGGTAAATTGTTTCAAAATAAATAGCACTTGACTGTATTTCCAATCTTAATTTTTTTTGTTTTATGATTTTTTTAAACTCTATTAATATTTAATTCTTTTTTTTTTAAATTCTATTTTTTCATTACACTTCACCGCGGCGTTTGGATTATCTCAACTTTACTAATAATTATTGCAATGCAACTTTTGTTCTTGCGTGAGAAGATAAAGAATTAAGTAGCAACATAGTTTTCTAACTTTTAAATGTTGAAATATATTTTTTTAATTTGGCGCACACCAAAACCCAAATATCAAATTGCCGCCAGTACCCACATTTTCCTCAATGATGGCAGTTGGGTTTTCACGAATTTCATCATGGAGAGTAACAGGGCTACGATCAAATTCTGCGTATCCATTACGGTGCTTAATTGAGGTGCTTCCCTCCCAAATGCATTTTAAAGACGGGCAGTGCAATCTTGCGAAGAGAGTGAACCTTTAAAACCAAAAAAATATAAATGCTTTTTTTGCTGCAGATGACGGATTTCAACTTGTGATAATAAATTATTGACACGCAATTTCCCACCAAAAAAAATTTAAGTAAGTGAAATTATGAGTTTTATTGATTTAAAAATTCCACCTAAATCCTCACGGATGACAACGCATCTGCACTTTGATTCGTAGTAGAGGATAGATGCAGACGTCTATGGGCCATAGTAACCACTTACCATCAGGTTGACTGAGTGCTCGTATAACACACGATCCTATCCAAAAAAAAAGGTAAATGTAGAGAACCGTAGACCCTTTTACTGGAAATCAGGCATTCCATCTTAATCCTCATGGGTGCATTTTGATTCGTAATCGAGGATACATGTAGGTGTCTATGGGCCACAGCAACCACTTACCATCAGGCGAACTATGGGCTCGTTTGTCACCCTATACTATAATAAACTGCTATATAGTAGTATACTAATGGATATAGCAACAAAAACATAAAACAAAACTTACTTATATTTATTTAAATGAAGTGTCGACAAAAACACAAATATTATTACCGTGCGTTTGCACTGACGCGATTTTCACGAAAAAACATGTTTTAAACACTGTTTTCTGTCAATGTACCAAAAAGCGTTTGCATAGTCACTAAACATATTGTAGTTAAATATGTTTGACAGTTTATTGTACACTATATATTATAACTATATTATAGCTATATAACTGCAGAAACAAAATGTTTGAAAACAAATTTGTAGAAATATTGTCATGTTGAAAGATAAGTTTGACAAGTTTTGTATTTGTAGACACTTTTCAATCGAGACAGAGAATTTTCAACAAAATGGATTCAAGTGATGAGAAGAGGTTTTAATTTTTTATGTACCTGTACTGTACATTTACAACAAAAAAGAATGAAATCGAGAGTCTGGACGCGCGTGCAATGTGTTTGACAGTGATCAGTGATTCGCAGTGGGATATGGGATAGAGATTAAAAACTGTGCTGCATGACGAATAAAGAAAATTAAAGAAAATGATACATGACAAAATTCTACCAATTGCGTAATCACATTAAAACATTAAAAGCCAAAATTGTATTAAGTGTTTAGCTAATGAAAATACAGTAAGAAAATTATCCAAGAAAATAACATCAACATTTGCGCTGTAATTACAAGTTCAAATAGGAAATTGAAAGAAAAAAGCTACATGACATATGAAAATCAAAGCCATGTGGCTTTATAAAAGGTCACCCACCTGTTACAGGCTACTCAGGCTCTATTAAAGGGTTAACTGAGTACTCTTTGCTATTAGAATCAATCAACCAGTTTTTAAGGCCTGGCAGATTTTTTAAATACTATAAAACCATCAGACAATCAATTTATATTGATATTTGATGAAATGTCTTTAAAAAAATGTGATGTATAAACCCAAAGAAGATTTGATTGAAGTGTATTAGGATCATAGAACACAAGGAACATCTTCAGTCATTGCATCATATGCATTAGTATTTATGATTGTTAGTATTAGAAAGACTGAAACAGCCCATTGCCCACTATTTCTCCAATGCATTTTTAACTGCAAATCATCTTACTGTACTAGTAAAAGAGGTAATTATTAGTACTTTGTATGATGTTTCATTTTATTTCAACAGTTGAAATTAAAGTTGATTATAAAAGCTCAATGGTTGTAAAACATATTTAATTTTTGATTTCAGGTCTTGAATCAGTCATAGCTGGCATAACTTCCAGGCTGTCAGGCTGGGATGAATATATCTGCAACAGTGTGTGACATGGACGGAGTAAAAATTACAAGTTCTCTCTATCTTGGGTGCAAATGTGCAACAACTATATTTTGCATTCCATAACAAAGAGATAGTGACCCTTTGATACGCCATATTTATTACATAAGGGATCTTGCAATGGGGTTAATGCATTTCACATTGAAATAACTTTGTTTTGCAGAAGAGAGCCATGAGAGCACTTTGCAACCTAAATTCGAAGGAGTCTTTTCAAGAAAGTTTTTTAGAAGTAAATATATTAACTATAGCGTTTTAGTAGTTTATGAAAATTTTATGTATGTTTTTTATTAATTTTTGTTTTTTGTTTTTGTTAATTTAATGTACACAAAAGCAACAATAGTTTTTTATTAAAAATAGTAATGTATATTCTGTAAATACTAGGAACAAGTACAAGCTAGTTATATCAGTTATTCCACTTCAAAGAATAAGTTTTCCTTCATGGGGCAATAGTATATGTTTTTACAAGTCATAAAATATGCAGTCTATCAAAAACTGAAAATTTTTAACTAAGCAAAGTTGTTCAAAAAAAGGTTATTACAATAAAATATACGATTGATAAACCCCCTGGGAATGGGGTGATTAATGTTTTTTCTAAATGTTTTAATATTTAATTGTAAAACATTATATTCTAAATAACATTTTGTTCAAATGACCTGCTTGGACTTCTTGCTTGTTTTCTACATAGGACAGAGGCTTTTCCCAAACGAGTAAAAACATTAATTACTTAATGAGTTTTGTAATCAAGTATTCTCTAATAAGTTTTGTAGTTTTGAATAAAATTTATTCTATTTACGTCGTAACTGCAAGCATATAATATAGAGACAAAATTTTAAGGTTAATATTAAATCAGGGAAATAAATAGACAACCAATTATTGTCAAAATGAAATTATTATTTGCTGGTTTTACTCTGCTCTTGTGTACATAAGCTTATTTATTATTTAACTTGTTTTTGATTCAAATATTGCTATTTTAGGTATTGTAGACATGCTAGGGTTTTTAATTGTGCATGATATTATCAATACATTCATAATTGTAAATCATCTATATTATTTTGTCCTTTTTTACATAGGTAATTGAAATATTGTAATCAGTATTGATTTTTATTTTCTTGTTTTAACTCATCTAATGACTTAATAGACAGAAATAATTTTGCTAAAGAAATTTTGTCTCCTCCCTTCAGTAGTGTTCTAGTATTATGCAAGTTTGAGAAATGTTATTCTGTACCTTAGAATCACCTGCTATTAGGCGGCCAGTATATACTAGGCGATGTCGGATGCATGGCTGTTACATTCCGTCTGGACTGTAATACTAAGCCCGCAAGATCCAACATTGTAGGCTTAGTATAACAATCTTTTTTAACACCCTTTGGGTCCAGACTAATAAAATGATAAATATTGTTGCCATTATATACATATTATATTATATTTTTCAGAGTAATCAAATTCGTAACTTAAGCTTAAATACATAAATAATGATATAATGTTATTGCAATTTTTTAAAATATCAGTAAATAAAGCTTCTTCTTTTATTTGCAACTATCCCAAATTGAATGCGATTTATGGGCAACAACGTTTTTGCCTACCGATCGACTAACATGTTTCAAATATAAGCAAGCTCTAACTAATTTTTAATATCTTTATCTTACGAGTAAACTGAAAAATTATTAAATATAGATAGTTAAAAATGCAAACTGTTAATCAAAATAATAACACACACTCACTCCTTTCACACACACACACACACACTCACACTTATATACTACACACTGGCATCTACGTATTAATTTACACTTACTTCTAAACTTTTAATATTGGTTTATGATTAACAAATCTCCAATATTAAATGAACATTTTGCATATTATATTTTATTGTTTTAAGAAAATGAAATTTTAACTGAGTATTATAGTATAAGTTCTTGTAAATGTTTACTATAACATTTGGATATTAATATAAGTGTGTGAAACATTTATAGAATATCTCTCCCGCCTTACTCTTGTACCATACAACTAAACATTTAGCTATAATAGTATTGAGCCATTTGTCGGATTAGAACATAGCACATAGCTAATTATTTTACTTCTTCCCACTTTTATTAATTTCTTGATTGTGGTAAAATTGTTTTTATGTTTTTGTTTTTCTATTTGATATGTATTTAATGGGGAGGGCTTAGCAGCTGTAACACAGGTCTGTGACCTAGCACGGTTGCTAAAGATACCTTAATATACTATTGAGTTAGATTTACGTCTTATCAATATAATTTTGTAAGTATATGTTTTTATGTAGAGTATATTTGGATTCAATAAATAAATAAAATATATATTCAATAAATAATAAATAGGGAAAAATTTCGGTCGGCAGACCACCCCACATGTCGGTCACCTCGTGAGCCTTTCACTAGGTTCTCGTCATATGGAATGGTAATGACGACCAAAAATATCCTTGACTGTGCCCGGTCCATCAGCACAATATCAGGTTTATTCGCAAGAAAAGTCCTGTCTATGATGATGGCCCGATCCCAGTAGAGCCTGGCGCGGTCATTTTCGAGCACGGCTTCCGGCAAGTACTTATAATAAGGCAGTTTCCGATCCACGAGACCGTATTTCAGAGCGAGCTCCTGGTATAGAATTCTGGCTACTAGGCTGTGTCTATGTAAGTACTTTGACATTCCTAAGTGACTCACCGGGACGGCGGCAAGCTTATTATTACTCTTACGAATGTTTGCGTGTGCAGTAAAATCACTTACAATGCATTACTGCGCATTTTGAATTTAAGAGATAAAAAGGATACAAAGTTTGAGATTTTTTTTAAATTGATTTGTCTTTAACGGCCTATATTAGTTATCTTGTACCTTCTCTGCAAATTTGACCGGTTATCACAAAATAACCCTGTATAATTTCCAAGGAAGCACAGATTATTGGAATAAGCCTAAACTATGGTAAGCTTTGTAAAATTTTGAGAGAAAGGTGGTACATGCTTTCATATTTCTTTCTCATATATATAATTAGTAGAACATGTGGAAGAAAAATTTCTTGTCACTTAAAACACATTATGAAGATGGCAGTGACAAACTAAATTATTTGATAAACAGTTTTCTACATTTCTTTAAGTTATGTATTTTAAGTGAATAAATAATTAGAAATTTGTATTGTATTTTATTATGTTCTTTTATATCGAGCTCTGGGACAGGAAACCTAAAAAAATACCCTAAAAAAAGGACTAAATTTTTCCGCCTCACGAGAGAATTGCAGATAATCTGATTAATTATAAAGATGGAATTTGTGGAGATATATACCACATTTAATAGTTTCACTCAATAGTGCCTCTCAACGGATAGATCATAAGATGAACATGGACAAAACAAATATCATGTTTAATGTCCGTGTCACACCTATGTCGGTAGTTGTTGGGAGCACTAAGCTGGAAGTTGTTGACGAGTACGTTTACCTGGGACAAATAGTCTGACTAGGTAAGTCCAACTTCGACCGAGAGGTCAATCGACGGATTCAACTCGGCTGGGCAGCGTTCGGGAAATTACGACGCATCTTCTCGTCAGGTATACCTACCTCAAAACCTGAAAACAAAGTTGTACCACCAGTGCGTGTTGCCAGTGATGACCTACGGAACCGAGACGTGGTCCTTCACTGCTGGCCGTATGAGGACGCTCAAAGCTATGGAGAGGGCTATGTTCGGAGTTTCTCTTCGTGATAGACTCAGAAATGAAGATATCCGCAGTAAAACCAGAATGACCGATATAGCCCAACGGATTAGTAAGCTGAAGTGGCAATAGGCCGGCCATATAGCTCGAAGAACCGAAAACCGTTGGGGAAAAAAGGTTCTCGAGTGGCAGACTCGTACCGGTAGGCGAAGTGTAGGACAACCCCTCACTAGATAGTCACGATCTGGTAAGACATGCACGTAGTCGATGGATGCAGGTGGCTCAGGACCGTGCTTTGTAGCATACCTTGGGGGAGGCCTATGTTCGGCAGTGGACTTGTGAACGTACAACCGTTCACAAGGTTGGTTCACAATGATGATGATGATGATACCACATTTATATTTTGTATTAAGTTATCATTCGTCTCCGCTAGGGTTGATAATGTTTTGTGATGTTTACCAACTAAATTGGATAACAGAAAAACACGATTTAAAACAAATCGCGAAATATAAAAAAACAACAGTGCGAACGCTAACGTTGACAAATGTATAGATAAACAAGTAAAATGTCTATGTTGTAATCAATGCGAACACAGCTAAAAACAAATCTTGATATCTGTTGAAAATTTTACACAGTTTTTGTGAGTGCGAACGCTACCATCAACAAAACATGTTGTGTGATTTATTTTATGCGATTTGTTTCAAAACATTACATGTTGGATGTTTCTCAGTGCAAACGTACTGTTAGGACAATCCGTGGCGCAGTAGCTTAACAATGAGTTACAGTGTTAAGGGCAGAGGGTTCGAATCCCGCACAGAACAAATATTTGTATAGACTACAAGTAATTGTTCCAGGTCTGGATGTTTGTCCTTATGAAATATGTTTGTAAAACTGCCCCCACTGTACAGGAGAAAATCCTAATGTTAAGGTATCGTTTTTAAAAATAAAGAACAAATTTAAGAAAATTGGTGGATTATGATCGGAATTAATTTATATTCGAATGATATATTCAAGTATGACTGACGTCTTAAGTAGTTAGTGCTTGCTAATTTTATTAAAATTAAATGTAGAGTGATTTATAGATGTTTGTACATTTTAAAATATTATTAAATACTTTTACAAGCAACCGTTACCGTTTCCGTTACCGTTACAGCCCACTGAAGTCCACTGCCGAACACAGGCCTCCCCATAGATTGCCTCATAGTTACCACCCTTGGCAAGCAGGTTGGCAACCGGAGTTTTTAATTTAGAGTCGATATTAGGAATACGCTGCTGCCCATCTCCTGATTTGTTTCTTCTCTGTGTCGCATACTTACTGTCGCTACTTACTGACCTGGGACAGTGGATGTTCTTACACTGACACATAGCTAATAAGCTCATTCGATCGCTTGTATGAAACAGAATCTTTACCAGTAATACGCTACATTGCTTGAGTGCACATGAGTATTATTGGAAATCAATATGTTAAGTATATATGTAGATAAGTACCAACTCGACGACAAACATACGATACAGAAATCTTTTTGATGAATTGGAACGTTACGAGGCTTAGGAATTACCTTAATCTAATGCCTATAGACTTTTGTGATGCTAAGTATCATTATAAATAATCAATCCGTTTTCTCGTAAAATTCTGACAAATTTGATGGTTGAAAGAAAAATTAGATAAATGCCACCTTGCCGCGCAATATGTTGTTTGTATTGGAGTCGAATGTTAGTTTTGTATGTGTGTTTAACTTATTTTAATCTGTATTTTTATTCTGTGCATATTTTTTATATCTGCTTAAAAGTGAAAGGATAACGAGAGCGAATAAAAGGCGACGTTTAGAAGGCTTACGAGAAGTCATAGAGAACAGAAGACGTTAACATCTCAGAGTAATTACTAGCGTAGAGAGAGTCTCAAATTAGTAACAAAATTGTTACAGCTGAAGTCTTTACACATTAATGACGTTTAACATAGTACAAAATAAGATAGCTATATTATACTCACCTCTTTCTTTGACAAGATTGTTGTTGTTTTTCTATTCCATAGATACCTGTATTGATAAGCCATTAGACTAACGAAAAACATTGTCTATAAATTCATTTAGTCTATGACGTAGCAAAATTAAGGATTTTTAATAATCCGTTTCGTAATACTTATTTATACAACGAAAGTTGTGAATAATGTGTGATATAAATTAAAAAAAGTTATGGAAACAACGTCTGAGATCTTACAACAAAAACGTAGTTGAATAATGAAGAATTTAGCACTATCTTCTTATAATTAAAAATATATCGTCAAAAGTTCATTATGAAATCTACTCAAATTCAGCTGGTATATTTCCGACAAATTATCCGTAGATTCAGTATGGGTTTTACAATGAATAATAACTGTGTTTGTTTCATCGACACTAAGCTCGTGTCACGGAACGTACGCAGAAAAAAAAATTTCGAAAGTTTTATATAAAATAAGGGTGCAAAATGTGCCCATAGTCTACCCGATGGTAAGTGGATACTGTGGCATAGACATGTAAATGTATCCTCGATTAAGAATCAAAATGTAGTAGATGCGTGGTTACTCCTGAGGACTAAGATGGAATACGTTCATTCCTTATATCCTTAGTGATAAAATCTTTACAAACTGAAAAAGCCGCATACATTCGCCACAGCATTAATAACAAAATTAATAATCCAAAAATCGCTTTGGAAAAATCTGAAAAGCACTGTATTACCTCCAAAACAGACCGTAGAATTTTTTTGTTTTTCCATATCACAATATGTACATAGTTATAATAAGGTTTCGTAATTCGCCAAACGCTAGTAACTAAACTAACGCTATTTTACAGGTCGTTAAGCACAAAATCTTCAATAAAGAACTTTGGGGGCCGGTACACGGTACTTACAAGTACGGTCATAAGAATCGACTCTCTACCGCCCACAGTAGCAATTCTGTGTGATATGCAAATGCCCTTAGCAAATTATTTTAGCAGGAAAAGTGACATATTTTACAGAGGTAAGTTATGTTAATAGAATCTTAATAATGAAGTACCTTTGTCAGATACTTTAAATTAGTTGACTACGCCCAAACTGATATTTTATATAAAAGCACTATTGAGTTTTCGGATCTGGATTTGTCAAGCTTATTTTTGTGTTTTTTTTTAACCAATTAGCTAACAGTGCAAGCGATGGTAAGTGGCTACTGCAGTCCACGTCAAGCAGGTGCTCTTAGCTAACAGTGCAAGCGATGGTAAGTGGCTACTGCAGTCCACTTCAAGCAGGTGCTCTTAGCTAACAGTGCAAGCCATGGTAAGTGGCTACAGCAGTCAACATCAAGCAGGAGCTCTTAGCTAACAGTGCAAGCGATGCTAAGTGGCTACTGCAGTCCACTTCAAGCAGGTGCTCTTAGCTAACAGTGCAAGCGATGGTAAGTGGCTACTGCAGTCCACTTCAAGCAGGTGCTCTTAGCTAACAGTGCAAGCGATGGTAAGTGGCTACTGCAGTCCACTTCAAGCAGGTGCTCTTAGCTAACAGTGCAAGCGATGGTAAGTGGCTACTGCAGTCCACTTCAAGCAGGTGCTCTTAGCTAACAGTGCAAGCGATGGTAAGTGGCTACTGCAGTCCACTTCAAGCAGGTGCTCTTAGCTAACAGTGCAAGCGATGGTAAGTGGCTACTGCAGTCCACTTCAAGCAGGTGCTCTTAGCTAACAGTGCAAGCGATGGTAAGTGGCTACAGCAGTCCACTTCAAGCAGGTGCTCTTAGCTAACAGTGCAAGCGATGGTAAGTGGCTACTGCAGTCCACTTCAAGCAGGTGCTCTTAGCTAACAGTGCAAGCGATGGTAAGTGGCTACAGCAGTCCACTTCAAGCAGGTGCTCTTAGCTAACAGTGCAAGCGATGGTAAGTGGCTACTGCAGTCCACTTCAAGCAGGTGCTCTTAGCTAACAGTGCAAGCGATGGTAAGTGGCTACTGCAGTCCACTTCAAGCAGGTGCTCTTAGCTAACAGTGCAAGCGATGGTAAGTGGCTACTGCAGTCCACTTCAAGCAGGTGCTCTTAGCTAACAGTGCAAGCCATGCTAAGTGGCTACTGCAGTCCACTTCAAGCAGGTGCTCTTAGCTAACAGTGCAAGCGATGGTAAGTGGCTACTGCAGTCCACTTCAAGCAGGTGCTCTTAGCTAACAGTGCAAGCGATGGTAAGTGGCTACTGCAGTCCACTTCAAGCAGGTGCTCTTAGCTAACAGTGCAAGCGATGGTAAGTGGCTACTGCAGTCCACTTCAAGCAGGTGCTCTTAGCTAACAGTGCAAGCGATGGTAAGTGGCTACTGCAGTCCACTTGAAGCAGGTGCTCTTAGCTAACAGTGCAAGCGATGGTAAGTGGCTACTGCAGTCCACTTCAAGCAGGTGCTCTTAGCTAACAGTGCAAGCGATGGTAAGTGGCTACTGCAGTCCACTTCAAGCAGGTGCTCTTAGCTAACAGTGCAAGCGATGGTAAGTGGCTACTGCAGTCCACTTCAAGCTGGTGCTCTTAGCTAACAGTGCAAGCGATGGTAAGTGGCTACTGCAGTCCACTTCAAGCAGGTGCTCTTAGCTAACAGTGCAAGCGATGGTAAGTGGCTACTGCAGTCCACTTCAAGCAGGTGCTCTTAGCTAACAGTGCAAGCGATGGTAAGTGGCTACTGCAGTCCACTTCAAGCTGGTGCTCTTAGCTAACAGTGCAAGCGATGGTAAGTGGCTACTGCAGTCCACTTCAAGCAGGTGCTCTTAGCTAACAGTGCAAGCGATGGTAAGTGGCTACTGCAGTCCACTTCAAGCAGGTGCTCTTAGCTAACAGTGCAAGCGATGGTAAGTGGCTACTGCAGTCCACTTCAAGCAGGTGCTCTTAGCTAACAGTGCAAGCGATGGTAAGTGGCTACTGCAGTCCACTTCAAGCAGGTGCTCTTAGCTAACAGTGCAAGCGATGGTAAGTGGCTACTGCAGTCCACTTCAAGCAGGTGCTCTTAGCTAACAGTGCAAGCGATGGTAAGTGGCTACTGCAGTCCACTTCAAGCAGGTGCTCTTAGCTAACAGTGCAAGCGATGGTAAGTGGCTACTGCAGTCCACTTCAAGCAGGTGCTCTTAGCTAACAGTGCAAGCGATGGTAAGTGGCTACTGCAGTCCACTTCAAGCAGGTGCTCTTAGCTAACAGTGCAAGCGATGGTAAGTGGCTACTGCAGTCCACTTCAAGCAGGTGCTCTTAGCTAACAGTGCAAGCGATGATTAAAACTACTTTTACGGATTTTATAGCGTTTATTTTTTTTACTTTTTTTAATTCCCGACGTTTCGGGCGCTTTCCAGCACCCATGGTCACGGGGGACTGAGATGACTGACGTCCCGATGTCATTGTTAAACCCGGAGTACCTTCAGCTTTTTTTAATTATTGTTTATGGTCCGATCTATGCATAGTCTAACCTATAATAAATAATCTATAATAGAAAATAAACGCGATAAAATCCGTAAAAGTAGTTTTAATCATGTGCAATGTTCGCGTAAATATAAGAAATCATTAGTGCAAGCGATGGTAAGTGGCTACTGCAGTCCACTTCAAGCAGGTGCTCTTAGCTAACAGTGCAAGCGATGGTAAGTGGCTACTGCAGTCCACTTCAAGCAGGTGCTCTTAGCTAACAGTGCAAGCGATGGTAAGTGGCTACTGCAGTCCACTTCAAGCTGGTGCTCTTAGCTAACAGTGCAAGCGATGGTAAGTGGCTACTGCAGTCCACTTCAAGCAGGTGCTCTTAGCTAACAGTGCAAGCGATGGTAAGTGGCCACTGCAGTCCACTTCAAGCAGGTGCTCTTAGCTAACAGTGCAAGCGATGGTAAGTGGCTACTGCAGTCCACTTCAAGCAGGTGCTCTTAGCTAACAGTGCAAGCGATGGTAAGTGGCTACTGCAGTCCACGTCAAGCAGGTGCTCTTAGCTAACAGTGCAAGCGATGGTAAGTGGCTACTGCAGTCCACTTCAAGCAGGTGCTCTTAGCTAACAGTGCAAGCGATGGTAAGTGGCTACTGCAGTCCACTTCAAGCAGGTGCTCTTAGCTAACAGTGCAAGCGATGGTAAGTGGCTACTGCAGTCCACTTCAAGCAGGTATTCTTAGCTAACAGTGCAAGCGATGGTAAGTGGCTACTGCAGTCCACTTCAAGCAGGTGTTCTTAGCTAACAGTGCAAGCGATGGTAAGTGGCTACTGCAGTCCACTTCAAGCAGGTGCTCTTAGCTAACAGTGCAAGCGATGGTAAGTGGCTACTGCAGTCCACTTCAAGCAGGTGTTCTTAGCTAACAGTGCAAGCGATGGTAAGTGGCTACTGCAGTCCACTTCAAGCAGGTGTTCTTAGCTAACAGTGCAAGCGATGGTAAGTGGCTACTGCAGTCCACTTCAAGCAGGTGCTCTTAGCTAACAGTGCAAGCGATGGTAAGTGGCTACTGCAGTCCACTTCAAGCAGGTGCTCTTAGCTAACAGTGCAAGCGATGGTAAGTGGCTACTGCAGTCCACTTCAGGCAGGTGCTCTTAGCTAACAGTGCAAGCGATGGTAAGTGGCTACTGCAGTCCACGTCAAGCAGGTGTTCTTAGCTAACAGTGCAAGCGATGGTAAGTGGCTACTGCAGTCCACTTCAAGCAGGTGCTCTTAGCTAACAGTGCAAGCGATGGTAAGTGGCTACTGCAGTCCACTTCAAGCAGGTGTTCTTAGCTAACAGTGCAAGCGATGCTAAGTGGCTACTGCAGTCCACTTCAAGCAGGTGCTCTTAGCTAACAGTGCAAGCGATGGTAAGTGGCTACTGCAGTCCACTTCAAGCAGGTGCTCTTAGCTAACAGTGCAAGCGATGCTAAGTGGCTACTGCAGTCCACTTCAAGCTGGTGCTCTTAGCTAACAGTGCAAGCGATGGTTAGTGGCTACTGCAGTCCACTTCAAGCAGGTGCTCTTAGCTAACAGTGCAAGCGATGCTAAGTGGCTACTGCAGTCCACTTCAAGCAGGTGCTCTTAGCTAACAGTGCAAGCGATGCTAAGTGGCTACTTCAGTCCACTTCAAGCTGGTGCTCTTAGCTAACAGTGCAAGCGATGGTTAGTGGCTACTGCAGTCCACTTCAAGCAGGTGTTCTTAGCTAACAGTGCAAGCGATGCTAAGTGGCTACTGCAGTCCACTTCAGGCAGGTGCTCTTAGCTAACAGTGCAAGCGATGCTAAGTGGCTACTGCAGTCCACTTCAGGCAGGTGCTCTTAGCTAACAGTGCAAGCGATGGTAAGTGGCTACTGCAGTCCACGTCAGGCAGGTGCTCTTAGCAGTCACTTCTGAGGTAAAGTTGCAGCCTATAATACGTTCGACTGCTCACTGCTGAACGTCACAAGCCTCGTGTCATTTGTGGGGGTTATGGGGTGTTATATTCATAAACAGCATTCTTAACGCAATTTTATGTTTACTGTTGAGTTTGTGTTATTTTAAAACAATATTAAAATATTAAGTAGTACGTAACACGCAACGGATAGCGTCCATCTCTCTCTTTGTTTTTTTTTTTGTGGAGTTTCTGTTACTGTATGTTTATGCATACTTGCCAAGAAGAAACTCATTACAGCAAAAGTTAAAAAATTTGGTCGCAGGTAACATGTAACATGCTGCGCTATTCCAATGCTCCATTACAGGATTACACATGAGTTATCATGGCTTACTACTGTTTATAATTAACTTTTATTTGTAGATCCACCATTGACGCCACCAGATACATCGAACTCATCACATATGTCTTCTGACAAAGGTGTTTATCAATTACCTGTTTTACATTAAATAACGACTACTTATAGTACAACTAATTTATTTATTCAACAATTTTATTAGACTTTTGGAATAAAACTAATTTTACGGGTTTTAATCGCATTTAATTTTAAGTTTCTTTAATCCCGAAGTTTCGGGAACTATACAGTAACTATGGTTACGGGTGAATGGGGGGATGAGGTGTTAACTTTCTGACGGCATGGTTGACGAAGCCTACCTTTAACTTTAAATTATTAACGACACGTCGGGAACTAAAAACATTTTAATTAGTTTTATTTCATATGTAGTATTCGCGTAAATATAAAATCTTTGTTAGAGCTTTTGTTCAGCCAGGAGTTCTATGTTTTTTGTTCACATTATAACGTAAATTTTTCGTGTTTTGTAATTTCTGCTTTATCAAGACGGGATATTTTCGGTTTCTTAAAATTTTCTTTTTTACATTTATTGAAAACTGGCTCACCAAGATTATCAAAATTTACTGAATAACGAAATTAGTGAAAATTAAATTAATTTATGCAATTGAAAAATAGCGAAAAAAATTATAAATTGAAAATAATTCTTCGCCAAGAAAAGTATTCACAATTAAAGTGCACCGTTCATTAAAATTATTTTTATTAGCAGGATACGCCGTTTTGGCTACTCCAGTATCGGGATTATTGTATCAATAGCGATGTGTTATGTATTGCAATCTAGATGAAATTATGAAATAAAGAGCTATGTAATTAGTTTAAATTGTCAATCTTAAAATTGCACGTCAATATGGATTAAGAGTTGCCAACCAATTATAAATTGGTTTATGATGAACTCAAATATAAAATAATATATTTTATATATTCCTTCAATGGACGTATATGTGATTTAAGATAAATAATACGTTTTACATATACTTGCTATATAGTATTATCTAGTCATAATGAATAAATAAAAACATTTGAATATAATGCGTATTTTTCATTCAACTCTGTCTACGCCAAGCTAAAAACGTGCTAGAAATAAAGGGGGAAGGGGGCTTAATAATAGTGGTTTGGTCACCCACGGTGAACTAAGGGGATCACAGACGTTTGATCCATGGAGAAGCACTGGCATCGAGGTGGCTGCTCTGCATAGACTTGCTGAGTGTCTCCATGTGCGTAGGTTGAGTAGCAGCGTACCTACGCACATTCTGGCCAGGCCGCACCGCTGATGCAACTAGTGTTAGAGGGCAGTGTCAGTATAACGATGCATCCCTTTATTCCCACCTTTCGCGAGCAAACGTTAGCATATGCAGCAGATTCACCGCTGGGGCCGAGATGGTTCTTCCGGGGCACATTTTTTTCTGTTCCCATGGCCTCCACGTATCGGACTCGAGGTCCGTTGCGCAAGTGCGGTGCTGTGTAAGAAACGGAAAGACACAGGTGTCTTATAAAAGTAGGGGGAAGAGCTATACAGCTTTAGCATTGTTAAATGATGGTAAAATTTCCTGGAGTATAAGAGAGATTTAGCAAAAAATGTGCTTCTCCCGTCGCAAGATGGATTTTCCATAATCATGTGTATGAATGTAATCACTTTATATAAGTTTGTTTGGGTAGCTCACTAAGGTCGAAAAAGCCAAATTTTATCCAAATAGCAACCTCATCTGCACGCAATACATTTTGGTGATTGGAATAGTATTATCAGTTGGATGCTTTCGGCTCCGATTTAAATCATTCCAGGCGGAATGAATTGATCAACCCAGCACGGTGAATATGAGATGACATTAGGCCAGATTAAGCCATGCAGATTTTTTTTAATTTAAAAAAAGAATAATAACAATGCTATACAACATACTAATATACCCCTTAACCGCTAGTGGTAAGCTTAAATTGTTCGTGTTACGAGTGGTTCACGCCAGTAGTCGAATGGCGGATTCAAACCCACGACCTTTTTGAGTTCGCGGTCCACACCCTGCCATTAGGCTACTGTCGCTTCGTGCCCCTAGTTGATGCCCAGAGACAATGCAAGTTTCGCACTACTCTCCCTTTAATCCATACTGGGAAAAACTTACCGTATACCTTGATTGTCCTCCGAAAACTCCTTGTAAATCCTTTAGATTACCTATTTAGCGAATATTTGCGATTGCTGTATAATTTGTTTGGAATTTCGTTTTCACTGTTTCATTAGAATATTTTGAGTGTAGTTAATTTGAATTCTTTCTCATGTGTAACTTCCTATATCACGCAAAAATGCTTGTTTCTGAAACGGCGCGGATCCTGGGTTATGTCTATTATCCGGTCTTGGGTGGCATAGTAAGTGCGCAAAACTTTCAGTTAATGCTTTTCTGCCAGCTTATTCCTCGAAATGTTTTTCTTTTTACAGATAAATATGATCAAATTCTATAGACGAGTTTAGGGTGAAGTCTATTTGTTGGAAGATTAAGATGGTACCGCACAATGATTTCCCATAAGACACGTATTTTACATTAGCTACAGGTACATTATATGACCCGAAAGATTTTAATACAAATTTAAAAAGCTTTGGGATCACTTTTAGACTTGGTCACATCTTTTGGTGTTTCATTTTCTTTCTGTCGACATTATAAACCAAACAAAATTCTTAACTTTTAATTAAAATCTGATCACGAGAATACCGTACCACTGTTCCGACAGATGCTGGTACAATCATTTCTCTTCTTTACAGCCTTAAAAATTATACTGGTGAAAATTCCACATGAAACCACGCTATAGAGACTGGTTGTAAACCGCATTTTATAGAATTTTTAGTTGATATCAAGGAAATAGGATTACAGCTCATCTCCTTTTTCAGTTTCTTTCTGTCGCCTTTTATGACACACGCGGGATGACATGCAGTGGAGCACGTACATGTATGCAAAGTATCAAAATTGCAACGGAAAACAG
>CAJQZP010000422.1:0-11840 GCA_907164705.1 Parnassius apollo | reverse complement strand
GTTACAGTTTTATGAAACTTTTTATTTCACGAAGCGATTGACTCCTGCCATACTGAGAGTACTCTCTGAGATGTTTCAAAACAACTTCTTAGAAGGGCCATAAGATTCTTTAATTTGTATGGAGAAAAATTAATGATTTTTTAACTAGAAAATAGGTGCATATTATTGTCTTGAATTTTAAATAATAAAATTAACATTCTTTATTTTTTCCAGAGGGTCCAAGTTGTATATGAAAAATATTGATATGACAGACGGCTCAAGCCGCAGTATGTAGAACTATGAAATGATGACAACAGTTTCATTTTATTACATAGACTTAATAATTACTAAGATAATATTTTGAAAAATTTAATCCCTGAGAGTATGAAATAAGAAGTTAAAGTTTGTACGACACATTTTATTTTACGGGGCGATTGGCTGTTAAATACTCTACTCTGTTGATAAAATATATAAATGGATTGTTTTCGATTTTTCAAAATAACCCTTTACCTACTTACTTCTTTTAAACTACGCACTTAGAGATTTTTTTACGGAAGTTTATTATGCACAATACATTCTAATTAACTTTGAATAGTAAAAAGAGTTCAATGTTTTGTATTTATAAGTCGTCAAAATTCTCGCTGGCTAAAATTTAAAGAGATACAATAAAATAATGTAGTAAGGAATGGTAACCATTTTCAATTTTGAAATATTTTGAACAGTGCTTTTTTAAATAAAATGACACCACATGTAAAGTGAACCCGTATGGAAACGGGGCGGGTTGCTAGGAATTTGATAAACGTGAAAGTTTGCTTGTTTGTTTCGGTTTCACGTGAAAAACTACTTTATGGATTTGGATGAAATTTAGTACACTGTTTCATCCCGTTATCAACGTTTCATCCCGATAAAAAGACCCTTTTAATAAAGGAAGGAATTTTCAATGTTGGTCAGTACCAGGTGAACGAAGTCACGGGCGGAAGCCAGTAAATTAAGCAATGACGAAGTAGATTACAGTTAATAATACAGCTATTTAGACAATAAAATTAAGTAGACGATTTTATTATAACAATGATGTTTAATGTTCTAGTGGTGGAAGAAATTTTTGTGATTTTATTTCGAGCCGTTCTAGGTTTGTTTCTCAGGGGCCAAAAAGTAAAAAAAATATTTACGAATTAGGATATTATTATGTTAATTTTTTCAAACATCTTTCATTGAGGCTCGGCCCCTTGAGCTTGGGGGCCCCGGGACACTGCACCGCCTAGCCCCAAGGTAGCTACGCCACTGGTTCGAATGCATGGAAGGTTGAAAACATAGGAGTGGATACCCGCTGAGCATCTGGTTATGAGATAGAGAAAAGGATAGCTAGTAATTAAATCATGAATTCTTATACAAACTTTACAAAATATATCTCACGTTAAATCGAAAGGCTGACTAATCTGCGTCTGTGTTAAGCCTAACAATATCGCTTCAACTTATCCAGGTCACCATTATCAATGGTGCGAATTACGAGTTGAATCCCGGGTCAGGCAGAAATCAGTTATTGGGTTTTCTGTTAAGAAATTCACACTAGCAGTCCGGAGTCAGGAATTCGGCGATGTTTCACCCCCATGCCTCATAATTCTCGTGAAGCTGTTGGTCCTACGCCTGATCTCGCAGATGGCTAATCTTCGTTGAGACTAACCGCCGTGACCGAAATTTGGTCTGGAGAACATTGTCATGAAATAATTACGAAAAACTATTATATACATAGAGAAAGTATATTTACTTAATAAGCCTAACAGTATGGCTTCAACCTATCGAGGTCATCATTATCAATGGTTCGAATCACGAGTTCAATCCCGGGTCGGGCAGAAATCAGTTATTGGGTTTTTCTGTCAAGAAATTCTCACTAGCAGTCCGGAGCCACGAAGTCGGCGATGTTTCACCCCCGTGCCTCAGAATTCTCGTGAAGCCGTTAATCCTGCGCCTGATCTCGCAGATGGCTAATCTTCGTTGAGACTAACCGCCGTGACCGAAATTTGTTCTGGAGGACATTGTCACGAAATAATTACGAAAAACTATTATACACATAGAGAAAGTATATTTACTATATACAGATATACTAATGTTACTACCTTAGAAACGAACCGCTGTAAAGTAAATTATGTAAATTTAAACAGGCAACGCGACGCAATGCGAAACGCCTTATTCGATCTGGAATAATGTAAGCACATTCACTCTGCTTTGTAATTTGCAAAAATACTTACTCTCATCAATCTATTTACATATTACATAAAACTTCGGTATTAGTATAGCTTAAAGTTCATTTAAGTAGAAGATGAGGCCTGTAATTTGTTTTTTTTTTTACTTAACATTCATTACACATGCCTAGCCTTTTAAGTGTAATGATTTATAAAGGTCATGGATTGATCTTGTAGTGACGACTACAGAGGGAAACTAGTCGGGAGATGAACACCAGCGTTTTCCTAATAATGACTAAAAACAAAAACTGCGATTGCCAACTCACTTTCCAAGCGTGGCAACTTTGGCAAATATCCCCCATGAGTCAAAATAAGGGGGAGGCCTTTGTTTAGCAGTGGATTTTAATAGGCCTTAACGGTAATGATAACGGTGTGGTAATGGATCTTTTTAAATACACTCGATATCGCTGGCAAGCATCACTAAAATATTTGTGTTGTATGTATGTTAGTGCCAACTTGTGTTGTGTGTATGTAATTGTGCTAGTAGGCTTGTAGTAGCAGTACCGGGATATCACTGTATCGCGATATCATTACGAGGGTGCTGGGGGTGGTAAGTACCGCTCCCGGGACGTGCTTTCAATAAAGCAAAGTGAGAGAGGGGCCCCGGTTGCGTTCCGAACGGAGATCCCGGGAACCTTCTTACACGCTGATGGAGACCACCGTGGGGTTTTAGCCGGTAGGAGTCCGGCATAACCTTTTGGGTGCCCCCGCAACGAAAGGTGTCTGTGAGGATTTCCCCATGAAAAAAAAGCAGTAGTTCAACAAGGTGGGATGGCTATCTTGCCGAGCACCAAAGCGTTCACTGCCGTTTTCCGGCTTATAGTGTAATGAACATATAACATAACATGAACACTCACGCCTGTCACCCAGAGGCGTAGGCGGAGTTCCATTAAGCATGATCCTGACATACCACATAGACATAGTGTAATGAAAACTAGTATAATCACAGAAATTGAGGCATTTTGACATTCCATCTTAGTCATTCGAGATGACAACGCATCTGTAGTCTTCTTCGTTTGAAGTTGGTTGCAGATGAACATGAACTGCAGTAGCTACTTGTCATCAGGTTGCCTGTAAGCTCATTTATCTTGACAGCTGTATAAATAAAATAGTAAGGGTGTCACAAATCAACCTAGCACCAGTTGAGATATATTTGGCGTTTGCTATATGCAGAATAGATATCTCACTATTCAACGAAGGCATTAAGTTATTTCTGGCTTGGTCCATTATTTATCTCTTACGATATTCACGAGATGAAATGAGGCAGTCGGTTATCTTCGTTCTCTTAAGTCGCCATCACACGTTAAATTAAAAAATTAAAATCCAATTAAATTTCTATGAATAATAAAACTAATACATAGTGTGTAATTGTAATACATCAATATTTTTACACTATATGCAGTCGCTGTAGAAAATTCAAAGCAGTTTCTATGTAATTTCAACTAACTTCATTAAGCTCCAAGACAAACAACTTAAGGTTTGGATTATGCAAAGCATAATTATGTGTCAAAATTACGACTGAAATAGAATACATTTAGAAGAAGAAAAAAATTAATTTAATTTATGATATATTATTTAAAAATTATAGTTTCAATAAAAAGTAAAATCCAACCAACCCAAATAATTTTCACATTGTATCTTCTGAAGTCAGTGCTAAGACAAAGAGTATATAAGAATTAAATCTGAGCTTTCAAAAGCTACTGTGTGATTATTATTTAAATAATTTGGCTTCCAAAGTCTGTTATTAAATTATATTACCCCTCAAACGGCAAGCGTCCAAATCTGACCGCTTTGATATTCTGTCAAAATTCAAGAGGTCAAATGTGACCGCACCCACCCACAGCACTTTAACCTATCAATACTTATGCTTAGAGACAACTTTTCTATAAAAAAGTTTAGCATTATAGAATCAATATGAAATTTTCTATCCTCTAGTGAAATAAAAAGACAGTTAGTTTATGGATATTTATTTATAATCTACGTTACCGTGTGAATATTACTGTGTTGATTTTTGGATTTTTCTAGTGTTTTATTTTCCTCTCAACCCCCTAGCGGTCTCATGAGGTCGCACCCACCCACCCACAGCACTTTAACCCATAAAAACTTATATATAGAGACTACTTTTCTATGAAAATTATAGAATCAATATGAAATACTCTATCCTTTACTGCAATAAAAAAAACTGTTATCCTATGAATATTTATTTATAATCTACGTTTATTTCATACGCCATTTTCGCGTGAATGTTATATTGATTTTTGGATTTTTCTAGTGTTTTATTAGTATTTTAGTAAAGTTTTTTATTATAAAATTGTAATGAAAGTTTTTGTGTGATTATAATTTATTTTTTTACGTAAATAATATCGAATAATATATTGAAATAATTGTGATTTTCACGCTGCCGACATGCGCTTGGTACGTTTTTTTTGTTATCAAAATACAATTAAATCTTTTTGTAATTAAGTAAAACTTGAGTTTTGTTTAGAGACCACAGGATAGAGAATTTTGTATAGATTTTATAATGCTAAACTTCTTCAATCTTCGTAGAAAAGTAGTTTCTAAATAAAAGTTTTAATGGTTTTAAGTACTGTGGGTGGGAGCGGCCGCATGCGACCGCTCGGCGCATGTGACTGCATGTGATTTTTATGGCGCTTGAAGGGTTAAATTCGAGTAATTTATATAGAAATAATTGTTATTTTCACGCTGGCTACATCCGCTTAGTATTTAATTTTTTTTAATCAAAATACAATAAAATCTTTTTGTACTGGTAAAACCTGACTTTTGCATAGACCACAGGATAGAGAATTTTGTATAGATCTTATAATGCCAAACTTCTTTATAGAAAAGTAGTCTCTAAATGTAAGTTTTAATGGTTTAAAATGCTGTGGGTAAAAGTAGTCTCTAAATGTAAGTTTTAATGGTTTAAAATGCGAATGCATGGGATTTTATGGGGATTGATGGGTTAAATGTTTAATTTTCAACATTTTTGAGTGGATATGCTCAACGTAACAAAAATAATGCAGTATTGAAAGATTTATACGTTATAACAAATATTTCTTTAAATGTAATGAAAAATAAGGCCGCCCTTTCAGTACAGTTTATTTTATTTTAAAAATTGGTAAAGCTGTTTACGTGAGATCGGTGAACATACATAAATAACATAGGCGTCGAATGTAGAAGCATTATTTAAGATGGTTAAAAACACAATATTAGGTATAATTTCTAAATTTGTATTTTTTATTATTTCTATTATAAATGGTCTCTGGTTTCTTAGAAACATCATACAAAACGTAGCAGTATGAAGCTGCTATTTGACGCCAGAATTCTGCAAGTGTACCTTCCCGTTCGAACCGTCCCAATCGTACTACAACCAAAATACAGATGCAGCAAAGTTTTATGTTATTGATTATACAAATTTAATAAAGAAGAGAATAACAAAATAATAAGTGTTAGAAAATTAAAATTTATTATTCTTTTGAATTAAATCCTTCACAAAAATTTGAAGAAATGCTGAAAAATCGACAAAAAATCACAATTGTAGTAAAATGATCAAATAAGCGTTTGGACCCCAGACATTTTAAGGTGTAATTTTAACATCATTAACAACTACACATTTTTTGTTTAAATTACTTTGTTTCAAAAAATTAAAAATACTCTAGTCCAATGAAACACTTTTAAAAAAACAAACACTTCTAGGTGGTATGAGAATATAATACAATGAAGGCAATGTTTTATTGGCAAAAATAATATTTATGTTATATTATATAAATAATGAGAACGGTCATTTTAAAGAACGCCTAAAGGTAATTAATTATTAATATGTATTGGATGCCCATAATTACCGCCTGTGGGATATCAGAACAGCCTCGAATGCATAATGCACGAGACGAGAACGGCTGTTATTAGAATGAGAAAATTTTAACTTGAATGATTTGTATACATTACTTTGAAAGAGTACTTTAGTATTTAGTAGCAATTTCGAGATTAAACACCAAGAAACTCCACCGGCCGCTCGACCCCAGTGTCCATCGACACAGTCTACGACGCCGCGTCCCCCGCGCCTTCTACGCTCTTCACCCGCTGTTGTCCCTCACCGTTGTTTTCGGACGCCGAATCAGGCTCGAAACGACCGCGACCAAAACCGCGAACCCGACTCAGGCCGTACCTAAAAAGGAGAAGCCGCCGCCCCCCAATTATCCTTCAGGACAAATCGCGTTGAAGCAACCTATCCAAGTGGATAGACTCCAAAAAGATATTCTATCCCAAAGTCCACAATGGATCACAGGGCATCCGTATCCACGTCGCAACGACGGACGATTTCCGCACTTTAACTGCGCACCTTAAAGCTCAGAATCTGAGCTTCTATACTTACTCTCTCGCGGAGGACCGTAACCTCCGTGTTATAGTTCGCGGACTCCCTAAGGAGCTAGAAACCGATTTCATACTAAGCGATCTTAAATCGCAAAACCTGCCTGTCAAAGAAGTGCACAGGATGCACCACCCAACTGATAAGAAACGCTATCTCGATCTTTGCTTGTCGTACTGGACCTGTCTCCAGAGGGTAAAGCAATATACATCACTAGGATATGCAATCTCACGGGGATTGTTGTAGAGTCCCCGCGTAATAGGGGCATCGTTGGCCAATGCCACCGATGCCAATTGTACGGCCACTCGTCCAGGAATTGTTTCGCCCGGCCTAAGTGCGTCAAGTGCCTAGGCGATCATGGCACTACCGAGTGCCCGAGACGAAGGGGCCCTCCGAGCGGTGTTCTGTGCGGCAAAGAGGGACACCCAGCGAGCTATCGCGGGTGTTCCAAAGCGCCGCGTAGGGAAGCAGAACGGAGGAGCAATCTGGCGCGGACGTGCGGGCAACCCCAATCTCGGTGCCGCAACCCGCGTCCGCTCAGGCTACAGCCAAGCCCGCCCCCGTTAAAGGGACTTCCGGGCAAGGCCCAAGCCTTCCGGTGCCTTCAGCACCTAAGCCCAACGCATGGGTTATGCCCCCCGGCGATAGTCAGCGCGGCCGCCTCACGGCCAGTGCCTCCTCGCCAGGCCAGAAGCCCAAACCCGCCCCTCAGGCACCGTCAAACATCGACACTGACCTTTCGTTAGTGTTCAACTTCGCCTGCAGCTTTAATGTGGCCGAAGTCAGAACCCTAGCCCACAAACTTCGCGAAGCTAAATCAATTCAAGATAGGCTCGATGCTACCATTGAGCATCTTAGTCTTATCCAAGCGATAGGTTCGTTCCAGTGCGCCTAAGCGACTCTTTTCTTTTATAACTAAAATGGAAATAAGACCTGTAGGTAGAACTAAGCCTAGGTCTCTGACTGTCGCGTAATTTAATGCAAACGGTGTCAGAGATCAAAAGGAAGAGATCATATATTTTTACGCAACCATGATATCGATATCATGCTAGTGCAAGAGACCTTTAAAACCTTGACGCCTGCCAATTATACCCTAGTAAGAAATGATAGGTTGACCGGACCTAAAGGCGGCACCTTGATCTACTACAAAAGGTCCTTGCAATGTGTACCGATAGATACTCCGCCGCTTACTAACTTAGAAGCGTCGGTCTGTAGGATAGCACTCACGGGGCCATCCGCCATTAATAATTGCATCAGCATACCTGTCTCCCTTAAAAAGTTTATTAGATTCCGACATATCGGCTCTATTAAACCTAGGCCCTAGCGTTTTAATCGCAGGAGACCTAAATAGTAAACACGTTAGCTGGAATTCTAACGTTAACAATCCTAACGGAATAATTCTAAGAGACCTCACGGAGAGACATAACTTCGATGTTATCGCTCCCGAGAGTACAACACGCTATCCTTTTGCAAACAACCAACATCCGGACGTCCTTGATATAGCATTGCTAAAAGACATCCGACTTAGTATTAATTCGATAGAGACTATTATCGAGCTAGTCTCAGACAACAGGCCGGTCGTTTTACAACTGGGCCGGCCGGCAGGTGAGGTCCCTCAGACCAAAACTATTGTCGACTGGCGTAAACTTGAGGTCAAACTTAAGTCTACGAACTCCCAGCATTTGGATACTATACCTGACAAGATTGACTCGCTGGAGGAGGCCGATAGGGCGATTAGCGCCCTTTTGACTCACCTCACATCAGCGGTCGAAGATTGCTCCCGTAAGGTTCGTGTATCGAGCGATCAATACACGAAACTTCCGGCGGATGTTTGACGGCTGATTAGAGCGAAGAATTCCGCGCTTAAAACTTACGACCGCTACCGCACGGAAATCAACAAACTTCGGGTACGTTCTCTACAAAACGAGATTAAACAACGAGTAGCCGAGTTTAGAAACCATAACTGGGGTAACCTCTTAGAAGGTATCGAACCATCCCAAGACGCCTTCTGAAAACTAACGAGAGCTCTTAAAGCCGACAAATCCGCACCGATGCCGCCTCTCGTGAGGCTGGACCGCCCCGATCTCGCCCTTGACGATCTCGAAAAAAGCGAATGCCTAGCAGACAGTCTAGAGTACCAGTGCACGCCATCCAATGCACCAATAGATCCCGCTCACCTATTAGAGGTAGAAACGGAAGTAGAACGTAGGTCTGCGCTGCCACCAGCGGGTGAATCACTCGATCCTGTGACAGTAGACGAAGTCACCGAAACCATAAAAAATTCTTAAAAATAGATCAGCTCCTGGGCCAGACGGCATCAGCAACAAGGTGATCTAATCCCTTTCGGCGCCACTTATTTGCCTCCTTGTTGGAATATTTAACACCTTTCTCACGAACTGCTCCTTCCCGTACATCTGGAAAGAAGCAGACGTAATAGGGATCCCAAACCCGGGTAAACCGCGTAATCGTCCATCTAGCTACAGACCCATTAGCCTGCTCAACACATTGGCCAAACTTTACGAGCGCATTATTCATAAGCGTCTCCGTAATTTCACCGAAGCTAACGGACTCCTCCCAGACGAACAGTTCGGCTTTAGAGCCAATCACTCATGCACTCACCATATTCATCGCCTAACAGAATACATTCTGTCTGGCTTCAGCCAAAACCCGTTAGGGAAAAAGTCTCGAAACACGGGAGCCCTCTTCTTCGATGTCGCGAAGGTGTTTGACAAGGTCTGGGACGACGGCTTAATTTACAAGCTGTACAAACTAAACGTGCCCGATAGGCTCGTACACGTGATACGAGCTTTCCTTTCGAACCGCACTTTTTCGATGTCGAGTGGAGGGAACTCGTTCTTCGAAACGTTTCCTCAAGGCCGGGGTCCCGCAGGGCTCCGTACTATCTCCACTCCTTTTCACACTCTTCACGAGTGATATCCCAAAAGACCCCGTAGTGAACACCGCTCTCTTTGCCGACGATACGGCACTCTTTGTGTCAGACCCCAACAAAAATAGACTAGCTATAAAGCTCCAAAAAAGCGACCAATCGCCTTGGTGAATGGTTCCGCCTATGGAGAATTGTCGTGAATCCCGCAAAAAGTGTAGCAGTATACTTTCAACGGAATTCTACAGGAGGTTCTAAACCCAAAATAAATCTCTTTATACGACGGCTCAATCCCTTGGGAAAAATTGGTCAAATATCTAGGCGTCACTTTCGACTCCCGCATGAGTTTCAAGACGCACATAAGTGTAGTACGCAACAGAGCCAAGTCAATAATTGGTCGTCTACACCCTCTCGTTAACAGCAAGAGCAAGCTGTCGCTAAGACACATACTCCGGCTGTACAAATCCTGCATTAGACCATTTGTGTCCTATGCAAGTGTAGCTTTCGCCCACACTTATAAGACCCATATTTTAAAACTCCAAAGAGTACAAAACTTTTTCATCCGAAAAGCCACCGGTTCACGGTGGTATCAACGGAACTCTGATTTACACAATGATTATGAACTACGATCTATCTCCAAATATTTTAAGGAGATGTCCCAACGCTACTTTGATAGAGTAGAAACCCACCCTAACCCGCTAGTGACAAACGCAGCTAACTACGTTCCGATAACAAACGTCGCGCCCTACCTCCGCAGACCGCGAAATGTTTTAATAGAACCACCACTACCGCTCGATCCAGTCGACCCAAGCGTCGTACACCCACACTAAATGGGATAAACACAAATAGGACAATGAATGGGACGCGTCGCACCCGCAGACGGGCACGACGCGTTCCAGCTCACACCGCGTACACGCCGTACACCCGCGTTCCTGGACGGTTCTCACCACCCAGACCACCGACCGACACGAGCTGTGCAGTCAGAGACGGGGGTCCGCACACCCCCCTCGGTCTGCGGTTAGATAGCTCAAAGAAAAAACGCCTAAAAGGCGACATGATCATTGGTAACAATATCAAATCATAAACCATCTTATCATCATTTTCACCTAATTGCCTTCCCTTTTAATGAGCCCTGAGACAAGATGAAGCTGTAAGAGTCGCATAGACTAACAGCACTAACATCTAGATAATAGAGAGGTATATGATGCAATCTAAGTGTGAGGCCTGGGCTCAGCAGAGAATTTTTATAGGTAGTAATGCATAGATGGAGTGTACGGATCAGGTCTTGTCTATGTGCATGAACAGTTTCAACTTCATTAGGGTTGAGTGCTGGGCTGGCATTTCTTTATAGGAACTATAGTGTTAGGTTCAAGATCAACGTGGTCTGCTAGCACTGGTTTGGCATCTATAAATAAGTCAGACAAGGTCGTGTAGCTTCCTGGGTCGCAATTTAATATGTTTGGACAATTGTTTGGAAGCCTTCAAAGTGAAAAGAATTAAGTTAATACATGACAAAAAGAGCCGTGATAGCTCAGATGGTTAACGCTCGCTGTAAATATAACAGAACGCGAGTAACCCGGGTTCGATCCCCGCCGGCACCAATGAAATTGTTAATTGCAATTTTAAGTGCTGATTTACCACGTGCTCGGCGGTGAAGGAAAAACATCGTGAGGAAACCTGCATGCATGTCTGAGGAATAAGAAAAAATCTTTCGAAGACATGTGAAGTTCGCCAACACGCATTTGGGCAGCGCGTCGGATACTTCTCTGCCCTAAAAACCCTCTCAGAAATGAGGGAAGGCCTGTGCCCAGCAGTGGGACGTATATAATAGGCTGTAACTTTACTTTTACTTATGACAAAAATGCGAGTGGACACAGAGTAAATGTGGCTCTTGAATATATTTTATGAGTTTAGATTAAGTAGGAGGTAATTTGTCAGAAAATGCGGGTATAGTATGTAATTTACAATCCCAAAACTAACTAAGACCTTAATGTATGATAACCCTTAATGTAGTCTGAATAATGGGATATAAAATGATGTAAACTGAGATAAGTGTGTTTTGCAATAAGAGGTTTAGACTAGTATTCTGAAAAAATTAATTCGGTGATTATTCCTTGTGGAAAAATTGTATAAAGAAAAAGCAAAAATCAAATTGATGTAGCAGAAGTGAGAGTTAGACTCGGCAAAGGATGCCTTAGGCGAAAGTGTATCGATAAAATTGACGATATATTGAAAATGGGCCAAATAAATACCTTATCGAAGCATTTAGTGTCATAAATGGTATTAAAATATACGTGGATAAAACTTTGAAAAGTATATTGCTTGTAAGACATAAACGAATACATAACATACCATAATATGCCGTACATCG
>CAJQZP010000421.1:0-20780 GCA_907164705.1 Parnassius apollo | reverse complement strand
TTCTTAGGTTTAATTAACCGTTCATCATCATCATCATCATTACAGCCCTTTACAAGTCCACTGCTGAACATAGGCCTCCCCCAAGTAATGCCACAAAGCACGGTCCTGAGCCACCTGCATCCATCGACTTCCTGCATATCTTACCAGGTCGTCACTCCATCTAGTGGGGGGTCGCCCTACACTACGCCTACCGGTACGAGGCTGCCACTCGAGAACCTTTCTTCCCCATCGGTTATCGGTTTTTCGAGCTATATGGCCGGCCCATTGCCACTTCAGCTTACTAATCCGTTGGGCTATGTCGGTCACTCTGGTTTTACTGCGGATATCCTCATTTCTGAGTATCACGCAGAGAAACTCCGAGCATAGCCCTCTCCATAGCTCGCTGAGCGACCTTGAGCGTCCTTATACGGCCAGCAGTGAAGGACCACGTCTCAGATCCGTAAGTCTTTGATTTTTGCTGTTTTCCAGGACATCATGCAACAACTTCGAGCATAGTGCTCCCAACAAATACCGGCATAGGTGTGACATGGACATTAAACACAATCTTTGTTTTGTCCATGTTCATCTTAAGACCTATCCGTTGGGAGGCACTATTGAGGTCATTGCGCATAGTGCTTAGGTCCTCCAGCGATTCTGCCATAAGGACTATATCGTCGGCAAATCGAAGGTGAGTGATGTACTCGTGATGTTAATACCGTATCCTTTCCAGTCCAGTAGCTTGAAAACGTCTTCCAATGCAGCGGTGAAGAGTTTCGGGGATATAACGTCACCCTATCTTACACTTCTCTGCAGTTGGATAGGTTTCAAGCTCTGGTTCTGTACTCGGATAGCCATCGTAGCCCTACTGTACAAAAACTTCAGCACTTCGATATACCGACAGTCAACTTGGCACCGCTGAAGGGACTGTAGCACCGCCCAAATTTCGACGGAATCAAAGGCTTTCTCATAGTCCACATACGCCAGGCAAAGTGGCAGATTGTACTCTTCGGTCTTCTGTACAATTTGCCGAAGGGTATGTATGTGGTCTATGGTACTGAAGCCTTTTCGGAAACCGGCTTGTTCGGGAGGCTGGAAGTCGTCGAGTCTGCGTGCGAGACGATTTGTAATGACTCTCGAAAACAGCACGTAGACGCGGCTCAGAAGGGAAATCGGTCTGTAGTTCTTCAAGAGAGCGTTGTCTCCTTTCTTAAAGAACAAGACCACCGCACTTCTGCTCCACGCTTCTGGAGTAGTGCCACTATGGAGGACGGAATTGAAGAGCTTCTGAAGGACTTCAAGTACCGGTGTTCCACCCGCTTTCAGAAGCTCCGATGTAATTCCATCCTCGCCTGGGGCCCTGCCGTTTTTAAGGTGCTGGAGAGCCATTCTAATCTCGCTTAGACTGACGTCCGGGATATCATCGGAATAGTGTCGGATAAGTGCTCTTGGATCGTTACTCACACTTGCGTGTGGCTCCAACGATGATGTGTACAGCTGCCCATAGAACCACTCAATCTCACTCAAAATCTCAGGTGTCCCGGAAACGATGCTGCCACACTCAGTCTTCAGCTTTGACAGTTGGCTCTTACTGGCAGACAGATCTCTGGCAAAGACTTTGGAGCCCTGGTTCCGCTCGATCGCTTCTTTAATACGAGCAGTATTAAAGTTGCGTAAGTCTCGCCGCATGCATTTGGAGATCTGTCTGTTCAGTTGCCTGTATGCTGTCAAATCTGTTGACGATTGCAGCCTCGTCTCCCGTCTAACAGCCATGATTAAGAGTGTGATCGGAGAGTTTTTTGTGTTCTTGCGGCGGGTCTTGCAGAACTTAGCTCCGACCGCATGGACAGTTTCCACGAGCTTGTCATTCATATCGTCCACTGCATTGCAATCTTGTAGGCACTGAAAGCGGTTACGTAACTCGAGCTGAAAGTTTTCGGGATTCTGGATTAGAGCACGAGGGGGGACGGAGCGTTGACTTCATTAGACGAGACCTCTCCAACTTAACGTTTAGGTTCAGTGTGCCTCTAACCATTCGGTGATCGCTGCCAGTTTTCACCCTTGCGATCACTAAGACATCAATCCTGAACAGTTGGCGTCTAGTCGTCATAATGAAGTCAATCTCATTTTTTGTCGAACCGTCGGGGCTCGACCAGGTCCACTTCCTGTGAGGCCGCTTCTGGAAGAAAGAGTTCATCATAAAGAGTCCCTCTTTCTCCATAAAGTCGGCCAGCTGCTGGCCCCTTCGGTTCCGTTGCCCTACTCCAAATTTCCCTAACTTCAGCTCACCGTTTTCTCTTGTGCCTAGTTTTGCGTTGAAGTCTCCCATCAACACCGTGTAGTGGGTTTTGGAGGAATGCATGGCTTTGGAAATATCCTCATACATTTCCTCCACCTCCTCATCGGGATGTGCCGAGGTAGGTGCGTAAACCTGTATGACCTTCAGCGAATACCGTTTGGTGATTCTGAGTATCAGGTACGCGACCCTCGTCGACACACTCTCAATCTTTACAACGTTGTTGACGAGAGACTTGTGGACGGTAAATCCGACACCTCCTTGGGACAGATGGTCGCCTTCCCGGTGATAGAACAAGTTTCCGGATTCGAGAATCACCGTGTCCTCCCCCCTCTCTTCGGACCTCGGATAATCCTATAATATTCCAGCGCAACTTGTCTATCTCTTCTTCCAGCTCCAGGATCTTCTCGTCAGTCCTCAGGGTGCGTGCATTAAATGTTGCCAGGTCGAGTCGTCGTAGGTGGCAACCGAACCTCCACCGGAGATTCTTAGCACCCCCTGCCCCGCCGTTACCATGGTCGCCACCGTAGCCAGGAATAGCGGGGCCGCCGGGGACTGGGGGCCGTCTATTTGTGTAATTGTTCATGGGGGGTATATTGCCATAGTTGCCACGCTTGGCGAGCGGGTTGGCAATTTTTTTTGGTCGTACAGTTATCAGGAAGATGCTGCTGCCCATCTCCTGCCTGTCTCCCTCTGTCGCCTCTTACGACACCCACGGGAAGATATGGGGTAGTGGATATTCTAACCGCCACTACACGGCTAACAGACCAGTTAAACGCTCTTATTTCATACATTGTTAATTGCACATATCCTACAACTGCACCTTTGTAATTTTATAAGAGAGCCGCCGCGGTTTTGTTTGTGTTCGAGAAATAAGTCTTTCAGGTGAGAATTTTGTAAATACAACAATGACAATTTATTTTTCACACATATTTAAGACGCACTTTGAAGTATAGTTTTCATATAACCGCGCGGCACACCCCTGTCGTACAATGGCGCCGTAAGGGAATCCCTAACCCTTAGCTTCTTGTGGATGCCATAAGAGGTAAGTGAAGGAAATTAAACAAGAGAATTGAAATCATTAAAAATAGATCAGCGTAAAATATCAATAATTGAATTGAGTGCCGCTTGATAGGCACCCTCCGAGCTTTATTGCGTGATTCATCCGACCCGTCTGCTTTTTGCTTTTGAGCGAATTGTATTATACTGATCTAAGGAATAATTTTTTACAATGTTATAAAACAATTTCAACTTTTAACATCATTAATTACGTATGTCCTACTTTGTAATCATTACTAAAAACACATCCTTGTTCTCATATCAGTAATGTGTAGAGGTCTGTTCCTGGCAGTTTTTCCTTAGATATTTTAATAGGTACATTTGTCTGTTTGTATCGACTTAAAAAGTATGCGACAAACTAAAGTGAAGTGAAAGTAATTTTCTTAAATGGAATCTTTGTAAGTGCCAAAAAACTTTATGCTAGCGACGTCCATTTCCTTTAGTTCGTTAGTCGAATGAAATTGTTCGTAAAATTTATTCACTTGCGAATAAACTTATAACTATATTTTTTTAAATATTCATATGTATACTTTTTGTTGTATATTTAGTTAATTACGTTATATTTTCAGTTTTACGTGATTTTGTGTCACAAAGTATTACATTTAAATTTAATTGCTTTTATTTTCATTAATAAAGATAAGAAGAATTTTGTGATGTTGGCCGGGAGTTGTTTCAACAATTTAAATTATGAAGATAACAGAAGAATTTTTATGTAGCGTTTGTCTATCCTCTTCATATTTTTAAGGATTGAGTTCTAAAAGCTTTTTTTCACGCTTAGAAAAATGTAAAAACTTTCTCATCTACCAGATATCAATTACAATACATACTCTTACGTCTTTTGATTTTTTCTATGAGATCTTAGTAAAAATTATAAGCAGTCTAAATATTTTCTGTTGGACATATCTTCCTCTCAATATTGGGAATGGAAACGCCCACGTATTTCAGAGACATGACAAGTATATTATATATTTTTATTAATTTTCTTATTTTATTACCCATATATTAATCCGTTAGTTGGGGTTCCTACATCATTTTTCTTTAACTGTAAATGAATATTAATCAAAGCAATGAACTTTAGTTTTTATTAAAATAAATAATTAGGATGAAATATGTTGAATATGTTTTAAGTCATTCATTATTTCTAACTTCCTTTATTTATATAAGGCGTTGGATTTGTGTAGGATTTACAAATATATCTTCAGAGCCGCGGGCGATATCTGTAAAAAAATAGAAATGTCTGCCAGAAATAAATAGACCGATAAACAGAAGAAATGTGATGAAATTGTTAAAAATTGTTTTATACAACAATGTAAGGTCTTAGTTGGTAGTGCCACGCTGTAACCATTTCGATTCAAATCAATCTCACAGAATACCTAAAATAATACAGGTGTATAAATAATATAGGTGTTTCTTATGGTGAGTGTAGAGTATCGGGGATCAAATATCTGGCAACGAGTGATTCCGTCTTAATCCTCAGGGGTAATAGGGGCATATACAGTTTGATTCTCAATCGATACAGATGGATGAATTTTAACAGTGGTAGAGCCATGCGGCCGCTTTGCTGTTGCACGTATGGGCCGGCTCAAACCGGGGTGGTACCACGACCTCACCCTCAGAATACCGGCGTGAAGTGGAAGCTCTGCTTCCGCGTTTCGTCTGGTGAGTGCAGGTGGCCGGAGGCCCAAATCCCCCCCCCCCCATCAACATGGTAGCGGAATTAAATAATGATAGACTACCCCAGGAGGGTACCAGCACCTCTGGAGAATCCCTCGCTGAGCATCCACGACCATATTTCTCCACTTCTGAGCGTGGGTGCTCAGGCTGCCCCGCGTATTCTGGGGGGGGGGGGGGGGCAAATTCCGCCCAAGACTACAACTGCTCGGGGCAAACGGAGCAACAAGACCAAGGCGACCCCTGCCACGCTGTCCGTGAATTTCTGTGATATCAGGGGACTTCACTCTAACCTAAAAGCCGTCCACTACCATCTCGAGACGGCGAGGCCGGCTCTGCTCTTTCTGACCGAGACGCAGGTGTCCTCTCCGACTGATGTCTCGTATCTTTCCTACCCGGAGTACAAACTGGAACGCTACTTTGTGCCTCGGGCTGGAGTTTGTGTTTACGTCAGAGAGGACATCTGTTCTCGTCGCCTCGGCAAACTTGAAGATTCGGACCTGTCCATCCTTTGGCTACGCATAGACGGCGACGACCATCCGCGCGTTTATAGGTCCCATAGCGGTAATGCCGAAACAGACCGACTCTTCGACCACGTCCAAATGGCTACAGATTCGTTGCTACAGCAGATCCCCTCCGCAGAGATCGTGATCCTCGGCGACTTTAACGCCCATCACGCCGAATGGCTTGGTTCTGATCTGTTCATGATTTTGCCTTGGCATATGGTCTGACACAACTGGTTATTTCGCCTACGCGGATTCCAGATGTGGAGGATCATGCACCTTCCCTGTTGGACCTTCTGCTGACCTCTCACCCGGACGGATATCAATTTCCGTCGAAGCCCCTTTAGGCTACTCGGACCATTGTCTTGTCCGAAGTGTGGTGCCACTCACGCTGAAATCGCAGTCGCATTCTGCAGGCTGCCGTCGTGTTTGGCACTATAGGTCAGCCGATTGGGATGGGATGCGGTCTTTCTTTGCATCCTACCCTTGGGGGCGGGTTTGCTTCTCGCCGGACGATCCCAACGTTGTTGCGGATTCTGTCGCTGATGTACTGGTAACTTAATGGTACTTCAGGGTATGTAACTTTTTATTCTTTCCTCTGTGGTACCCATTGGAGGCAAATCTCAGCCATGGTTTGGTCGCTCCTGTAAAATAGCATCATGCTATAAGCAGGAGTGCTACCGAGCCTGGGCTGACGCATCAGCGTCCCGGGATGTAAATAAAGAAGGATATTTCCGCCTCTAGGTCCATCAAAAGAGTCATTGCCAAGGCAAAGTCGGAGCACATAGGCAAAATTGGCGAGAAACTAGTTCGCCTTCCTTCTGGAATCCGTGCATTCTGGTCTCGCCAAGGCTGTCCAGGGGAATTTCTGTCAGCCATCTCTTCCATCTCTGCGCAGGGAGGACGACTCACTGGCCCATACCGCAAAGGAGAAAGCCGATCTTCTAGGCTCTTTCTTTGCGTCCAACTCGACTCTCGATGACGGGGGGAGTACGCCGCCGACCATCCCGCGGTGTGAGTGCTCCATGCCGGAAGTGCAGTTCACACAGCGCTCGGTTCGCAAAGCACTCCTCTCCCTGGACATCCACAAGTCGAGTGGGCCTGACGGAATCCCCCCAATTGTGCTGAGGACGTGTGCTCCAGAGTTGGCGCCGGTTTTTAACGCGTCTTTTCCGGTACTCCTACTCCCTAGGCGTAGTCCCAAAGTCATGGAAGACGGCTTTCGTCCACCCGATCCCTAAAAAAGGCGACCGCTCAGACCCGTACAACTACCGGCCTATGGCCATCACCTCCTTGTTCTCCAAAACAATGGAGTCCATTGTAAACTGCCAGCTCATGAGGTGCCTTGAGGATCACCAGCTGAATAGTGACCGCCAATACGGTTTACGCCGTGGTCGGTCAGCTGGTGATCTTCTGGTCTACCTAACTCACAGATGGGTGGACGCAGTAGAGTCCAAGGGGGAGGCATTGGCCGTTAGTTTGGACATTGCGAAGGCCTTCGATCGGGTTAGACACAAAGCACTTCTTTCGAAGCTCCCCTTCCTATGGGCTTCCCGAGAAATTGTGCGATTGGATCACCAGCTTTCTTGCAAATCGGAGCATCAAGGTCGTTGTAGATGGTGCAAGCTCCAATTGCAAGCCTATTAATGCTGGTGTTCCACAAGGCTGCGTGCTATCGCCAACGCTGTTTCTTCTGCTTATCAATGATATGTTCAAACCCGTAACATTCATTGCTATGCAGATGACAGCACTGGTGATGCTCTTTACACCGGCCGAGCCAATATTTCTCGGGAAGACGTCTCCGAGTGCCAGTACAAACTTGTGTCTGAAGTTGAGTCTTTGCTGAACAGAGTCTCGGATTGGGGGCGACTAAATCTAGTCCAGTTTAACCCCCAGAAGACACAAGTTTGCGCATTAACCGCTAAAAAGAACCCCTTTGTCGTATCTCCTCAGTTTCAAGGCACTCCCCTTGTTGCCTCAGCCAGTAT
Source organism: Parnassius apollo (assembly GCA_907164705.1). Classification (NCBI taxonomy): domain Eukaryota; kingdom Metazoa; phylum Arthropoda; class Insecta; order Lepidoptera; family Papilionidae; genus Parnassius; species Parnassius apollo. Next base: position 13,287 of record CAJQZP010000421.1, on the reverse strand, counting down.
CGGAATCCTCGTCGTTGACATATCGAGTGACGTGCAGTTTCGTGGTCACTTGGAAGAGAAGGCCAAATTGGCCTCTAAAAAGCTTGGCGTGCTCAGCAGAGCGGGACAGTATTTCATGCCGGCACACCGCCTGCAACTTTACAAGGCGCAGGTTCGGCCGCACATGGAATACTGTTCCCATCACATGATTGGACTGGGGCTCCCCACTACCAGCTCCTTCCACTTGACCGCATCCAGCGCAGAGCGGCTCGAATCGTCGACGACCGAGTGCTTTCCGATCGGCTCGATTCACTGGCACTGCGAAGAGATGTTGCATCTCTGCATTTTTTTTCGCATATACCATGGAGAGTGCTCTGAGGAATTGTTCGGATTAATCCCAGCCGCCAAATTTCGTGAACGTACTACGTGGCAAACGTCCCGATACCATCCACACCATCTGGATGCTTGGCGGTCCACCACAGTACGTTTCAAAAGGAGTTTTCTTCCGCGTACAACCTCTCTGTGGAATAGTTTACCACCGGCGATTTTTCCGGATCGATACGACCTGGGGACCTTCAAGAAAAGAGCTTACTCTTTTCTAAAGGGCCGGCAACGCACCTGCAATTCCCCTGGTGTTGCGGTTGATCATGGGCGGCGGTAATCACTTGACATCAGGTGAGCTGAATGATCGTTTGCCCCCTCTTCTATAAAAAAATGGAGATCTCTATGGGTCAGAGCATCCACTTACCATCAATTGGATCTCTCGTTTCCTCCTTTGTCACTACCTTACACTTTATTCTATAAAAAGGTACGTTTTATTAGTTCTCCCTAAATTTTTAAACCATATTAAGTAAATTGTGTGATTTTTTTAACTATATTAAGTAAATTGTATTGACATCAGTCCCCCGTGACCATACAACTCCCACTAACATCTCAGTTTAGTTATACCGTACCGTTATTACGCACCCCTTTCATTACCTCATAGCCACACCCCTTTCATTGCCGCACGGGCATATTTGCCATAGTTGCCACGCTTGACATTCAGGTCGGCAATCGCTGTTTTTTATTTTTTATTGTTATTAAGAAAACGCTGCTGCCCATATCCTGCTTTGTTTCCTCTGTGGCCTGTGGCGACAATAATTGTAACTTTTATATTACTTTATGCAAAATAATAACAACAAACTAAAATATACAACATACATAGCGTCTGTTTTATTAACGTCAAGAATTCTTCACAATAAAGTCTTTATTGGATCGTATCCATAAATGACAATATACACAGCAGATGCAAATTACGTTAGCTGCAGCCGCAGGACTTAAAAAAAACCAATTCTTAAAATATAAATTTATTAAAGAAAGATTACAATACTTTTATAACTAAAACTAAAATGATTAACTTGGTCGAAGTGTGACCTAAGAATGGCGAAATCCGATGCGAACTTGCAACGGGCGTCGGATCTGCTGACTCGGCGCCTCGTGACACGCGGTTCAGTCGTGTGCACCTTTAAGTAGGTTACATGCTAGGCGATTTTCGTGTAGTGAAACTACGTAATTTGCATCATAATTTCATTTTACATAAAAGAAAACATACAGATTACTTCATACAAATATTTACATGAGCCTTTATCCGTGAATATATTATTTGTTAATCTGTTGTTATGCTCAAAGCGTTATTATATAACAATTTAACAAATGTTGATAGAGCGCGAAAAGCTTTATTACATTTTTTACGAAGGATCACGGAATAAGAGTGAGTGAGTTTTTAACTTAGATAAACGATTACATAATATTGTCAGTCCGTTCAAATAGAACCGTAATGAGTAAACTAATGAAAATAAAATGCGTTACCCTGTTAACATAGGGATTATCCTTTCTTCAAATTATAAAAGATATTCTTACGAACTTTGTACATACTATACGTATATCATTATAAAGTTTTTCATACAAACATATATAATGCAAATAAGTAGACAGCAAATTGTTTTTTTTTGTAAATATTTAATTTCATTAAATTATATTTATTATTTAACCATAAAAAATATAATTTAAAAATCATGTTCTATTTGGTGACATGAAAAATTTTATAAATACATAGTATTATAGTTTGAAAACAATTTAGAAACAATAGTGACATTTATTACTAAAAACCTATATACCTAATTAAAATATTTCTTCAAAGATATAATTAAAATATTTTATGAATCAACTAATTCAAAAACATTTGTGTCTATTTAAAAATAATCAACGTTAGGCCATTAATTGCAATTTTTTTTCTACTTTACCAACAACATCATATGAAATAAAGAGGACGATATTTACAATATTATCTATAATATATAATTTCAAACTACGAAAAATATTCTGAAATATAACAATTTCTATCATAAATATGTCTATTTAAATAACTATAATATTTGGAAAACATGAAAACTAAAGTTCTTTGCAACTGTTTTCAGTTTCAAGATGCGGCTTTGGACAATATGACTAGACGTATAGCTGTAATAATTGGAATGTCACCCGGTGCGTAGATACTCAGCGTGATGCCTGTAATGAAATATGTTTTATTTTTCTTTTATGATATTCACTTTCATTTGTTGGCGTTTTTTTTTTTTTGCTTTTGCACACGTTTAAGATATTCACAGAATACGAGCGTAAAAGAGCAGCCGTGTTTTGAATAGTGAGTGTAGATAACCGTAGGCCATTTTTACTGCATACGGGGCATTCGGTATTTTGATTGTAATAAAAGATAAATGTAAATGTCTATGGACCACCGCACCAATTTAGGATTAGGGGGACTATGTGTTCGTTTGTGACCCTTTTTCTAAAAAAAAAACCATTATCACTTACTATCGGGTGGTACAGTAGTCACGCATTGGCTTATAATCGTTCAAATAGTTCTGCGTTAGGTATCTGTGTTGTAGCAGTCATTTATCATAGGTAACGTTTTTATAATATTTGCTGTTAATTTATAACAAACAATATAAAAACTCATAAAGTTTAGAAGAATTTAGATGGACAGATAACTCTTTACTGTACACCAAAACAATACATGAACGAAAAATAGTATCACAATGGGCGGTTTTATCGCTAAAAGCGGTTTTTCCAGACCTTTGGATGAACAAGATCGCAAAATGCAAAAAAACTGTGTGCGATTCTTAAGAATAATTTTTAATACGGTATAATAACCTTTCTTACTTTAAACAAAACTGAGCTAAAGCTGTTAGCAAAACCAATGCTAGAACTATGCACGTGCTTGTTCCTGAAAATTAAACAAATTATATTACAAACAGTTTAACATATACAAATAAAGATTATAAGTGCTGGTTTAACTCGTTAGTTCTCAGAATTTTCTCAGCAACAGTAACTTACAAGTTTACTATAAAGGATGCAGTTTTTAGGTTAATTCATCATATTTTCGTCAGTTTTATTATAGTTTTAGCACGAATGGAATCAACCGGGAAAGAACCACGCTCCCACAGAATACCAGTGTAAAATAGCAGAATAATGCCGCTGTGTTTCCTAAGATCAGCTTAGAGAACAAGAGACCATTTCTACTGGAAAAGGGGCATTCCATCGATGTCCTCTATTGGTGACGACGTGACGCATCTGCATTTTGCAGAGGTTAATTAATTTCTTGTCTAGTATAATATCTAGACTGTAGTAGTGTGATGTGAAAATTATTATTATTTATTATTACTGTGGTGTAATGTGTTCATGGTCACGGATCAATGTCATTTCATGGGGTACCGGAGTAAAATTCTACAGATCTGTTGATAATTTTTTTATTATATATTTACATGAATAATCTATTTCATAAGCATTATTTATATTACTAAAGGAGAGAAATAATTTGTTAGCATGTATTATGATACAAATACCCCTGTGATATAGAGTGTGGTGTTTTTATTTATTTATTCTATAATATATTACAGATGTCAAATTGGAAAGCAAACAATAATCCGCCTGCAGACTTCATCCACATGCTTTATGCTGATGATGATGAAGATCTATCGGAGGACAGTGAGTTTGAGCCCGATGATGATGAGGTCAGTATCCACATTTATGTGTTTTATAATTTGTTATTATTATTTTTGTAAAATATTTTATATGTGATAGGGCTATGCTGCAGCTATATTAATAGTATAGTTGTAGCACGAATGGGTCGGTTCGTCCGGGAAAGGACTACGCTTATCATTAATTATATATATATATATATATATATATATATATATTACTTTTAAAATATTTTTATACGGGTTTATATAGACATTAATTATTATTAATAATTGTCAAATATAAATAATAAACTATAGTAAACCGTCGTTAATGCGAACACGGTTAACACGAATTTTGTTTTAAGGCGAACAAAAATTTGCTCTAGACAATAGTTCCATAAGCTTCAATGTAATTGTTCCGTTAAGACGAACCCTCGTTAATCCGAACTTTGAACAACTTTTTCGTCCCTTCACGGTTAATTATCGGATAATACGAACTATAAAAATTCCCAAATCATGTATTTTATATATTTTTGTCCTTTTTCGGTCAATACAAATACTACCGGTAAACAATGGCTGAAGAAATTAGAAAAGTCATTAACTCGAGTTTCTAAAAATAGACAAAGGATTAGGATATCAAACATTCACTTGAGTACCTAAAAATAGAAACAATACCTCATTTTTTTTTTTTAAACGTCCTCATTTTCCCCATTTTTTTGATTTCAATTTTTGCATTGTTCGAATTACACGAAATCCCCTGTAACACGAACTATTTGTCTTTTTTTTTTTTTTTTTTTCCAAAATTTTTTTTTTTATATATCAATCTTAAAAAAAAAAAAATTTTTTTTTTTTTTTTTTTTTTGTAATAAAACACAAAATAATCGTGTTCGTGTTAACGAGGGCTTACCGTAGTAAATTTGTCATTAATTAATTTCTAGAGACCCGATCATATACATTGATAAGTTGTATTGATTTGTCTGACTCTGTGATCTGTTAGACCCGTTCATCAATGACAATATTAATTATATCAGTCAACTTAAATAATAATCATAATTTATTTGCAGAAAACATGGTACATTACACGTTGGTAATTGACCAGCATGTTTTGTCATATTATTGACGTCATCATCATCAACATCGGCCCGTAAAAGTTTTCTGCTGGTCATGGGCCTCTCCCGTTGATTATTTGTAGATTTAGCTTAATTGCCACCCTCAGGGTCACACGTCTCGCATCTATGTTACTAAGCTAATCATAAGTAAAGTATCTATGTAATCTAAACAAAAGTAAAGTAATTTATTGCATTAAGATTAATAATCAGTAAAAGCGCCCATTACATCCATACCGCATCTGCATCGGTTGGGCATACTGAGAATAAGATAATTAATATCCTATGGAGGAATATTGTCCCAGGTCCTGCTGAGATGCATAAAGAGTCGTTCTTCTGTAACCATAATCTCAAGAAAAGCTCTCAGAGCTCTTCTTTGAAGCATATTCCAAGCATTTTCTATGGAATTTAAATCTAGAGATTACGCTGGCCATTCTAGGGACATCATATCATGTTTGTCACAACCAGACTGAACCGACATTGTCGTGCATAAGGAGGGAATTTTGACCCAAGCGTGTCCAATATGGCAAGACTATTAGTTCTAGCACCTAATTACAGTATTTTTTAGCCACCATAGTGTCCTGTATCCAAACGAAGTCTGTTCTTTCACCAAAACGAATTCTTACCACTATATAATTGTACCACATTGGTATGGATGAACTTGTTTAGAGTGTTGAGGCTGGACAGTACGACCAGAAACTTTCCTCAGAGTACGTGTGAGTACAATTAGGATGAAAACCAAACCGAGATTCATCGGTGAAAAGCACCAACGACCAATGATGGGATTCCAAGTTCACATGTTCTTCGTTGCAGTTTTCGTCCAATATTTCCTCTACTTAGAGCTGGAACCCTAAGTGGTCTACGACCATGAAGGTTGGTTTCGTGCAGTCTCCTCCTCACAATTTGATCACTCACAAGCACCTGGTGTTCAGCCTTTGGACAATTGCTTCGCCCTATTATATATATTGTTGCCTTCTCGCAGCAATTTGCAAAAAAATGGCTTATCTGGCTCCATCACTACCGCCGTGGCATGATAGTGTGATCACAATCTCGAAATCACATTTTTCCTGGTGCCTACTGCCAGTTGAAAAGTACCAGCCTGCAGAATTCCTACAGCTCTTCTCGAGTTAAACGTCGACGTTGCATTGCAATATAATGTCAAATTGTCACAATCTACCCAAGTTGATTTCGATTTTTATTGCATTGTAAAGAAGCATTTTAAGATCAAACATTTATTCATTAATTTAATATCATATGTATATAGCAAAAATAATCTGGCGCTATGCCAGAATTACCTGAATACCTGTTAAGTATGACTATCGGGGAAGGTGGGAAAATAGATGCAGTTTCATGTCATTGCATTGCTCTAGTCTAGCTTTAGCCGAGAGTAATGTGAATGATTAATTTAGTTTATTTCTGTAGTATAGGCATTTGTTTTCATACAAAACATATCACACTCATATAAGACAATACTCATGCAATCAATTTCCATTAATTCTACTTATGCACAGCGATCATCTCGACCAGGGAACAAATCCGGTAACATAATTTATATCTTAAAATTCCCTATATGAATTTATTAAGACATATTACTAAGAAAACGATAAACTATTCCGGCCTGAGAGTCGAACTCAAGACCTTCATATCATTAATTCGATATTTCTTTAAGATTCAACTAAGCATTTTCTTATCGGAATATTGTTGCTTGATAATTTGCTTTTTAGAAGCTATTCGTAATCGGTTAACTAATAAATTGAAATATTCTTATAGGCGCGTCTCCAACAATCTCCCCCCCGTGCATCAGCACCATCATTTGGGAGGCGTCGCGGGTACCAGGACTATTATTCTGGATGTAGGTCTCCTCAAGATACCTGTGCTAGTAATGACGTCAACCACTCTAGTGTGACCGTCTGGTCCCGGTAGCGTCCTACTAATCTTGCCTTTCGGCCACGTATTTCGTGGCAATGAATGATCTATTATCAAGACAATATCACCTTCTTTAGGCTCCATAAACTTTCCGTTATTACCTGTTCGAGGTATTAAAGTAGGCATGTATTCTTTTAGCCATCTTGTCCAAAAATGGTCGGCTAACCTCTGTGCAGATTTCCAATTGAGTTGACCCGTCAGATGTTGCTCTAAAAATAATCCAGGTGGTCGATAACCACACATGAGCGTCCCAGAAGAAAATGATTGGGTGTCAAACCCTCTTCAGGACTATCCATACTGAATGTTACCAGAGGTCTGGAATTTACAGTATGCTCTGCTTCCAAAAGCAACGTATGCAGAACCTCCTCTCGCGGGCTCCTTTCTTTGAGCGTAGCGGTCAACGCAATTTTAATTGATCTTACTAACCTTTCCCAGGCGCCACCCATGTGCGGTGCTCCCGGAGGTATAAATTTCCATTTAATATATTTTTTTAAATGACTCATTTTTCATGCCCTCATAGCATTCTTCGCATGCTTTCAATAATTCTTTATTCGCAGCTTTGAAATTCGTCCCGTTATCGCTGTATATAACGGCTGGTTTTCCTCTTCTGGCGATAAATCGCCTCAATGCCATTATCATTGACGCTGGTGTCAATGAAGCTGCTAATTCCAGATGTACTGCTCTGGTGGTCAGACACGTGAATAAAACGCCCCAACGTTTTTCGTGTCGCCTTCCTATAGTCACAACTCTCTCTCTCTCTCTTTCCTGGCTAAGTGTCCCACTGATGGTGGTTTGCTGTATTACTCATGGTCCGAAATAATCTACGGCTGAGCATGTAAAAGGTGGTTCATGATGAGCTATTCTCTCCAGAGGAATATTTCCTTGTGGCACGTTCTGCGGTTTTGACCTGTATGTCCTGCACCACTGACAATGATGTGACACACTTCGTACTACAGGTTCGCAGGTTCAAGACATAAAATTTTTGGTTCACCTCAATCATCACCGTCTGGTGATTGGCATGTCTAAAATGATGATGAACTTCTCTAATCATCATTTTAATGATTTCGTGTTTACCGTCTAATACGACAGGTTTTCTACTTTCCTCGGTCAAATTAGACTTAAAAGGTAAACGCCCATTTAAACGCAGTGAGTTATCTTCTCCTATTTCCATAGATAATTTATTTAAGCGTGAACTTCTTTCAACGCTTTTGCCTGCTTTCAAGCATTTTATTTCCGAATGAAAACACTCGTCGTGAACGAACTTCCAAATTAATAATTCAGCTTTTTTCAAGAGCGCTATGTCCAACGCGCTATCGGGTCCTTTAACCGACTTTGCTAAAACTTCGTTGGAACACATAACCGACTTTTCGGCTGCGTTGTCGGGTCCTTTAACCGACTTTCTTAAACTCTTGAATTTTTCTACCGCTTGTAAGGTGCGTGTAGTTGCCCCAAGGAATTTCTTAAAGCTGCTAAATCGTCCGTAGTCGGGTAGACTTAACGGTTTTCTTGCTTTCTCAGCGCATTTACGCCTTTTGGCGATTTTTCTTCACCAGTTTCTAAGCTATTTATGGTGTCCACTTGTTTGGGCCATAAATCAGGACTTTTCCTGAGGAATTCAGGTCCTTGAAACCAGCGATAACTTACATCGAAGGTGGAAGGAAAATTTCTGTGGCGTCGTCTGCCACGTTTTGTGACGTTGGAACCCATCGCCATTCACATGGTTTCGATTTGCTGTGACATCGATTGGCTGTGATCTTCGATCTCAGCCAATCGATGAGCAACGAATGGTTTAAAAGCGCGAGGATCTGACTTAATCCACGCTAACACTGTACGTGAGTCCGTCCAAAATACTCTCTCGAATATCTCGTACTTGTTCTCTTCAATAACTGATTAACTTATTGAATACTTAAGCTCTCCCCTCGCTCCGTTACCCGACACTAGATGGCGCTGGTGCCAGATGTCAACTTAGCCGCGCAACACTGCCGCCTCCTAAGACATGCTCGTCCCGAGCATTATCGGCCCCATAATAACGCGCCAGGCGATCCATATGGACGATCTTAGGAGTCCCTCTTGCGCCTTTCTGTATCTGGTAGGTTACATCGTTTATACTGGTCACAATCCGGTACGGGCCGTCCCATTTAGCTTGCAGCTTAGGAGATTTCCCTTTGCTGCGGTCTCGATTGTGCAACTACACTAGTGAACCTTCGTCGAACCCTTTGTTTATCATTTTGCGGTCGTACCGGGTTTTCATCTTTTCAGACATTTGCTGGCCCGATTGTCTGACGTGCTCATAAACGTCATTCATTTTGTTCCGCGAGTCATTTGCATAATCGGTTATACTGCGTGGAGCATCAGGTGGTATCCCGGTGATCAGGTCCGCAGGCAGCCGTAATTCTCTCCCAAAGTTTGCGAAAGCTGGTGTCATTGATGTACTTTCGTGAACAGCTCTTCGATATGACAACAAAAACGGTTGTATGTGCTTGTCCCAATCTCGTTGCCGATTGTCTACAACTTTTGCTAGGTACCTCTCCAATGTCTGATTAAATCGTTCTACTGCAATCTTCAGGACAAGGTCTTCTTGACAATGCATCTGCGTTGCCATGAGATTTCCCGGTGCGATGTTCGATCTCAAAGTCATATTCCTGCAGTAGTTCAATCCACCTCGCAACTTGTCCTTCTGGATTTTTAAACCGCAGTAGCCATTTTAGTGCAGCATGGTCAGTTCGTAAATGAAATTTCCGCCCCAGAAGATATTTGCGAAAATGCTGCAACGACTTTACCACAGCTAGCAATTCGGTTTGTGAAATAGTTCTTTCCGGTTTTGAAATGACTTGCTGAAGTACGCTATCACGACCTCTTGGTCACCATTCCGTTGAGACAACACACCGCCAAGTCCTATATTACTTGCATCTGTGTCAAATATAAATTCTTTGCTTGCATCAGGGTATCCCAAAATAGGTGTTTTGCACAGACGGTCCTTGAGCTCCTGGAATGCGATATTGCAACTTTCATCCCAACAGAAATGTCGCTTCTCCTCGGTTAGCTTGTGCAGAGGTTTGGCTATATCTGCAAAGTTCTTCACAAATCGCCGATAATAGGAGCACAAACCCAAAAATGCTCTAACCTGCGTCTTGTCTTTTGGAACCAGCCAATCCTCGACAGCGGCGATTTTCTCCGGATCCGTACGGATACCTTCTTCCGACACTACATACCCCAAAAAGTTGACTTGCCGTTTGAATAGTGAACATTTCTTCGGACTCAACTTGAGGTTGGCACTCTGAATATTCATGAGCACGCGTTCCAGGTTCTGAAGGTGTTCCTCAAACGTACGGCCCACGATGATGATGTCATCCAAGTAGACCGGACAGGCATCGCCAATTAGCCCAGTAAGTAGAAGCTCCATCATCCTTTCAAACGTTGCTGGAGCATTGCACAACCCAAACGGCATTACTTTGAATTGCCACAGACCCTTTCCCGTCGAGAACGCAGTTTTCTCCTTGTTCTTAGGGTCAATTTCAACTTGCCAGTAGCCACTTTTTAGATCCAGCGTGCTAAACCATTTTACTCCTGTAAGCATGTCCAGCGTGTCATCAATTCTTGGCAAGGGATAACGTCGTTCAGACGGCGGTAATCAACACAGAACCGCATGCTGCCATCCTTCTTCTTTACCAGCACCACGGGTGAACACCATGGACTAGATGAACGTTCAATAACACCATCCTTCACCATTCCCTCAATCATGGTTTCCACTTCCTTTTCACGTGCTACCGGCAATCTTCTTGGCCGCTGACGAATAGGCAATTCCTCTCCTGTGTTTATTTTGTGTTGAACTAAGCCAGTCTTTGCTATGTCAGCATCGTTTGATGAGAATACATCGGCGTACTTGAGTAACAACTTTCGCCTTGACCAATTCGTTTGGGGAGAGAACACTGCGACAGTCTTCCAAAAGTTTGGTCACTCTCATTTCTGAATCCTTGCTGGGGGTCCCACTCGATATATATTGGCACCGACGTAACCAATCCACTTCCTCACAAGTACCAACCAGTGTGCCTTTTTCTATAATCTCTTCCCGGTCACAAAGGTTCAGCACACGTACTCTTGAGATGTCAGTGGTTCTGACCAAGGTTCGAGCTACTTTCCATGGAAGGTCATTGTTTACCCTTTCCACACACGGTGAGCTTGCCCAGCGTTTCGAGGAAGACTAACCGGAACAATCGTTTCCGATCTCGGCGGAAGAACAATCTTCTTAATGCTGTACACGTTCCCTGGTAACACACCTTCCATAAAAAGTTCCTCCTGTCCACATTTCAAAACACCTTGCTTAACGTCGATCTCACAACAATTATTCCTCATAAAGTCTAGACCTAGGATGCAGTCGTCCATTATATCAGCCACGATGACATTGTATGTTTGCTCAGGATGAGGTCACGTTGCCTAGCTTCAACTCAATCTCCTTCTCTCCACGGACGGGTATACGCTGACCGGTGGCTGTTACCAAATTAATGCGTTCTCGGTTGTATGCGGAGTCCCCAAGGAACTGACTTATAAGTTGGGAACTAACAACCGTGCGAGAGGCTCCAGTGTCTATGGTCAGTTTACACGGCATTCCGTTGACCTCGCCCTTGATGATTAGGCTGTTCCCATCATGGGTTTGTGAGATCGAGATCCTTGGGGCTCTTTTAACATCAGCCAGCATCCGCCCCGCAGTTCTGGCACTTAATCGTTTCCCTGCTGCTGCTGGGCGGGGCTGGTAGCCGCACCACCTTCCTGATATCGTTCACCTTCCCTTTCTACGGTTCGTTTAGGGCAGCTGGATCGAAGATGGCCCCTTTCACCACAGCCATAGCACCTAGGGCTGTATCCTTTATTGCGGTCGCGTACCGTAGCTGCTGCAATCTTCCTGACGCGATGAGAGCGAAGTCCTGCCGCACGGCTTCCACCTCCAGTGCATGGGCCAAGGTGTCCTTAAGCGTCTCGTGGTGCCCCAGCCTCACAGCATCTCTGACTTCAAGGTCGCGGATGCCGTCGATGAATGTCTGCACCAGGTTCCCTTCAATGAGCGCAGGTACAGACTGGTATGCTTTTCGAACCATCTTCTCCACCTCAAGGGCCCACTGCTGCATGTTTTCGTTGCTGCGTTGCACGCGATCTTTAAGCTGCGCGCGAAAGACGTGTTCCAGGTGAGCGTCACCAATCTCGCCTCCAATGCCTCAAGGAGCTGCTCGTAGGTCAATTTCTTACCGAGAGCTTCCAACACGGTTAAGGTTTTGTTGCGAGCTTGATGTTCGTGACAATAAAAATTGCCGATAAAATTACCTAAATTAACACTTTAATTTTCTTTACACAAATTAAAACTTAAAACACTAATAATTAATCACACTGATTCACTTTATTCCGCTCCGAAGCTTCGCTTGTCTCGCCGAATTGAATACTTCACCGATCGCACCTTGCAGCGCCTATAAATACACATTAGTACCGAATCATCCAGAACATTCAAGTAAATACGCGCACCAATCGACAAAGCCCGAGTTCGGTCAGCTTCCAGAAGCTTAGTTCTTCGTTTCGACAACAGATGGCGCTGTCGGTTGCAAGATTAGTGATGTCATTTTCTGGAAAGCTCTCCACTCGCTCCGTTACCTGACACTAGATGGCGCTAGTGCCAGATGTCAACTTAGCCGCGCAACAATATCATTAAAACCTTCTCCACGAAGAGATATACACATTTTATAATATGTAGTAATATTCATAGCGATCGGTCAAACAGTGTCAAAATGTTTTCATCTCGACAGATATTATACTTATGAAACTAATTAAATGCGTTGAAAATTAGTTTCATTTAATGTGCAGCATTCGTGTAAATATAAAAAATACATAAATAAATTTAGTTAGACTAAACTAAATTTGTAACTAACTAAATAATGTAAGAGTAATTTTGAAATTGTTTCTCTAAGTATATTTTAGTACGTCAGTTGAACATAACTATCAAATGTTCAAGTTCATTTATTATGTACAGCACATTCAAGTAACGTAATATATACATAATATAAAAGTAAAAGTAAAGTAAAGTTACAGCTTATATACGTCCTACTGCTGGGCACAGGCCTCCTCTCATTTCTGAGAGGGTTTTGGGGCAAGGAATTGTCCGCCGCGCTGCCCAAATGCGTGTTGGCCAACTTCGCATGTCTTCGAAATATTTTTTTTCTTATTTCTCAGACATGCAGGTTTCCTCGCGATGTTTTCCTTCACCGCCGAGCACGTGGTAAATCAGCACTTAAAATTGC
>CAJQZP010000420.1:910000-1065933 GCA_907164705.1 Parnassius apollo | reverse complement strand
CCGTCTCGGGATATTTTTGGAAACGATGATCTCGTATCATCGTGTATATATATCTACTATAACTAGACTGGTTCTGATTCTCAGATACTCTCTAGAGTCGTACTTGGTTAAATTCGTACTAGGTGCAGTCCAATTCCGAATAAATAGTCGATCAAACTACCTGTTCCACCCAGTCCATAAAGTATCAAGTACGCACAAGGTTTAGTATTGTTGGATTAGGATGATCTTTGGTTTCAAGTACCTATGTAGAGGTGGGTAATATCACTTTTAGCCTATATCAAATCGTACCTATGTATTGGAAACGAATATCTGATATTGTATCTATATATTTCAATATCTATATATTTGTTGATGTTTTCGTTATATTAAAAATTAATCGTGTCGTGTTTTATGCCATCTAGCGTATTTTGTGCGTACCACCACCTTGAGATTAACTCTCAATTTTTGTACGATAAAATCATTTTACGTATAAAATGAAGTAGATAGCGCTATTACAAAGTATTATTTTACTCGTTTTCTCCAAAGAATACATTTTTAATTTATTACACAACTTCTCAAAATAGTCCTATATTATGCGTGTAAGCGGACGGGACATTGTTATACATAATAGGTTTAATTGGTTCTACACAATGTCAAATACTAAACTTTAATTAATTTGTTTAAAAAATGTACAGTATCTACCTAATATCTAAGCATCTACATAATATTTTATGTTACACTACTTTTTATACACAAAAACAGTTCAAACCTAAAAAAACTATCATAAACCAAAAAAATTATCAAATTAAAATTAAAATTTCGAAACCGAATTACAAACGAAAGTGAGCAGAGAAATTACATAAAATATTTTATCCGCATTCAAATTACGCGACGCATTTCACGATGCATGTGAACGAAACTGAACATTAAATTTAAAAATAGAACACAAGAGCTTTTTTTGTTGAAACCCAAAGCACAATAGCAAACAGGTAGGTACCTCAATGTTTCAATGTCGGTTTCAACTTAAATTTTCAAGTCGTGTTACAAATATTTAAAATTAATTGGATTAAAAATAACATTCTATTAAATACACAATAAGATCTAAAGTCGTTTATTTCGATATCATTGCAACACAACAAAATATTAATTAAATACCACTTAGACTGGATATTAAAAATAATGTGTTCTGTATTAAATCGTATGTTACTACTAATAAGGATTAATATTAATGATATTAGGCGTAAGCGTATCACCTTTTAGTTGTGAAGTAGTCGTAATATCAGTTTCACCTATATATTCTATCGCGCTCATGGTTTGTTCGGTTGCGCCCTCCTTTCTGCCAAGGAGGGTCGCGTTCGTATACGGCTTAGAGATCTCTAGTCAGATCGTTAAGCCACACCATAAAAGGTTGTCACGCGGGTAAGAGTCACCACATAACCACGCAGCCGGCTGCGTGGTATGCTATGAGCATTCTCAACCTCCCTCCCCCGCTTTCCGGAGGGTTGCCCATAATTGCTTCGGGCGCAAAAAAAAAATGGTTTGTTCGGTATTCGAATCCATGTCTATATTTATAGCCCGTTCATCGTAATGTCGCCTCTACACGTTGGCCAACACAGTGGCGAATGGAGGGGCGAATATATTGGCCGAGAGTTAGTGACGGCGTCCACACGTTGGAAGGTCGTTCAGTTTACTTCGGTTCGGGCTTTTTTTTTTTTTTTTTTTGGGGGGAGGGTGGAAGGTGTTGTGGAGACTTTAACAACTACTTTTGGTATTGGAAGAATGGTCGGGCAATGTGCGGACGAATTTATAAGCACCGTGGCGCAGTGGCTCAGCAATGAGTGGCTGCGCCGGGAGCCGCGGGTTTGATCCCGCACGGAACAAGTATTTGTATGTCCTACAAATAATTGTTTCGGGTCTGGATGTGTGTCCTTGTGCAATTTATGTTTGTAAACTGCCTCCGCGATACGGGAGAAAATCCTAGTGTGGGGTTAACGTTTTTATAAAAGAATTATAAAATAATAGTGGATATTAATGGGGCTGTAAATAGATATACGATATACGATTAGCTTTATTTATTCTTTACATGCATCATAAACTGAAATAAATG
The DNA here is from genome assembly GCA_907164705.1 of Parnassius apollo. Lineage (NCBI taxonomy): Eukaryota > Metazoa > Arthropoda > Insecta > Lepidoptera > Papilionidae > Parnassius > Parnassius apollo. The sequence continues at coordinate 1,063,847 of CAJQZP010000420.1, read as the reverse complement.
CCATTAATAAGAACTTAACTTATTTTAAAGTTAAAGGAGTTATAATCGATAGTCTATGTTTTAAAATTGGGTTTTGTTTTTAAAGTTTAGCAATACATGTACTTGCTTTTCTATCAGACATTTGATGTATATAAAAAACACCTTATAATTTATTTGGTAATTTAATTATTTTTTGAGAAAGACAAAAACAATAGCAATAAACATAATTAACACTGACTTAATAGGTACTAATTATAACTTAGAACATAAATGAAAAACTCATGACAAGGAAAGTGGCTCAGGACCATGCTTTGCGGCATTCTTTGGAGGAGGATGTTCAGTTGTGGACTTGTGAAGAGCTGTAATTATGATGATGATTTGAAAACTTGCACGATTATTTTATAAGAAATCGACGCTTTTTTATATGGGATAGGGTGACAAACGAGCACACAGTTCACCTGATGGTAAGTGGTTGCTGTGGCCCACAGGCATCTACATCTATCCTCGATTACGAATCAAAATGCAGATGCTTTGTCACCCGTGAGGTTAAGATGAAATGCCTCTTTTCCTTTACAAAAGTGTCTCTGGTTCTCTACACTCACTATACGAAACACAGCATCATTAACCTACTATTTTACATTGATATTCTGTGAGGGCTTGGTCCTTCCCCGGTCGAACCGACCCATTCGTGCTACAACTATACTTCTTATATAACTGCATGGTTCTACCACGTATAAACGACGTACTTCATTCTTTTTCAATTTAAAATTGTTCTCGTAATAATCTGATTGTAAATAAATGTTCATTATTTTTTTATAAATAGCTTACCGATTAAAACAAATGTTTAAAAATAATTAAATCGCACTAATAAAAGTAGTAATATTTAAAGTTGAAATTGGCACTAAAAGGCTGGTAATTGGGTCATCCGCCTTACAAAGCGTGAATATAAAATTTTAATCAGATGCGTGTAATCACTCTGGGAGCTTATAGCAAACTAAACTCGCGGCCAACGTGTGGGCGCTGCGACCAAATTCTGCCAACAATCCTTTGATCTTTTGTAAAAAACCAACACCACACGGATCTCGCGCCAACTTGCGGGCCATCGTTCCAATACATACCAATGAAGCCCAAACACCCCGTCTACACGTTGGCCAATGCTATTGGCCACTACATTCGCCACTGTGTTAGCCAACGTGTAGAGGCGCCGTACGCCGTAAGATGTCCCGTGCTGTGATGTTGGCACTATTGCTTGTCAATCTGTTGTCAGTTTGTGATTATAATGCTCGTTTTTTTGTTATTATATAAAATATTCCGACTTAATTACGCCGAAACCATTTAGAAGCAGTGCAAGAGAGGTTGTGTTGAAGTGGAGGTGGGCAAAGTGTATCATTTTTGCGATTGGAACATTTGCATTTTGCATCTCGATCACTGAAATGTTCCGAAGCACTGATATGTTTCATTTGGCTCATTTGGATCATTGACTCAATAAAAAAGTTACGAATACATTAAGTTGCGTCGCGGGCGTTTATTACTGACTGATTCAGTGAAATGTTATGTGGCAACAATGCTGAATGATATAAGTGCTTAGGTTATTTTTAACATATATTTAGTTATTGTTATTTATTGTGTACCGTAATAAGGTTGTATATAAAATCGATCCTCCTTTATATTTTATCCAGACTTAGGACTGGCGGCTAGTCCTTAATTTATGGCAAGCTGGGTTATTATTTATGATGAAAAGGAAGAAAGTAAGTCACAATAATCACTACGCAAAGAAATCCTAAACAGAACTCAGTATGTTTTCGTAAACAGGCGCAAACGAACATAAACAATTTGACAAGTTAGTGCCGGATCAACGTAAAAGGACAACTTGTTAAGGTGAATCCCTGACCAAAATGTTGTGAAAGTGCGTTTTTCAGACTCTATTATCTCATTAGTTATGAAAAATAAACTACATCTAAAAGTACATTATTAATGTTCGATATCTTATCATCACATTCCACGTTCTAATTTATTTTTATGTGCTATAAATACATTTAAAATCAACTTTTAAAAAATGACTAAAATTCTTGATTACATGCATCTGTCGCTAAACGCAACGCTCTAATCATTTGAGGATAACACTAATGGATAGATAATTAAAAAATCTATATTCTCCACGTTTTATTTAAATTTTTAAGTTCGTTTTTTCTCTTTTAATTGAAATAATTCCGAAAATTGTGTGACTTCTACGATAAAGGGGCGTGCGCAGAGCTTACATCTTTAGCCGTGACCCGTGACCGTGAGTGCCACTTCACTTGCCCTCATATGCGTAGTATCCTCTTAGTAGTCTGTTCCATAGATTACTGACTATATACTAGAGACTGGTCTGTGCTTGCCCTACTGCATTAGTGCTGTACGATATATTACTTTCCTCTATGATTAGTGCATTAGGTATTATTAAAATTGTAAAGATTTAACCATTTATGATTTATGTAAGTTTGTTGAGTTTTTTTATAAAAAGGGTAAGTAATTACAATGTTTTTTTTTTTATTTTTTGCTTATATTTCGTATTTTAACAATTTTTATAAAATTTTCAAATATCGTCGTTCAGGTATGAAATAAAGTACTCAGAATTAACTGAAATTGAAATATAAAGTGTGGATAATCACCTTAAATCATGAAAAAAAACACAGAAACTCATATTTTATACAGTCCAATGTGCAAAAATGACGAAAATTGTGGCAAAGTTGTTTTCAAATGGCGTTGCTCAATAAATACATAAACAACAAATAAATATATACCTATGATTGATTTTATTTTGATTTATCAGAGGCTCCTACTGAGTGTATATTATTACGATGTCGATATAGTTTTATGTTATTTCTTTTCTTTATGAAATTTCGAGTGTTTTTTTTCTATATAGAAGTTATTTGAGTGTAGTAATTTAGTATTTCATAATTCATATATATACATTTTATAAACTTTGTCTTATTACTCTTTTCGAGCTTCATAAAGACACAAAATGTTAACATGTGTGTACTACATACATTTTCAGAAAAATGACGAAATTTGATGTTTTATGGTGTGACTCAGACGAGGGTGATCTCAGCGAAGAAGAGGAAGAAACATTTTCACATAATGATGTTGTAAGTTATTTATTATACTCTGGTCTTTGTTATAATTATAAATATGAGTGCATATAGTGGTTGTATAACACGACTGCTGATTATGAAGTCCCCGGTTCAAATTCTGGGTCGGGTCAATAAAATTATTTAATGAGTTTTTCCATCAAGAAATTCCCAGTAGCAGCCCAGAGTCAGGAAGTTGGCGCTGTCTCACCCCCGTACCTCGAAAAGCATGTATAGCCATTGGTCCTGCGCCTGATCTCTCTCCTGTCATGTTGGTTTACCGTCCCGTATATATAAATACCAACATATATATATATATATATATATATATTTGTTGGTATTTATATACCATTTGTATTAAAACAGCCTATAAATTATCTAAAAGACAGCAGTGCTATCCTGGTCAATCCAACTCATGACCATAAAAATATGTTATATGTGTATCTAAAAATGTCTCATACCGCTTGTTTTTAAGGAGCAGGATATGCAGGGGGACTTTGATAACTCCAACGAGGTTATCCTACTGGTCATGTTTGATGAACATGGACAGCATTTGGAGTGTCCAAGTCTCCCTTTAGAACCCGCACCTTCCACTAAGCCAGCACAAGTAAATCCGCTGTTACCAGTGTCACCATCTCTTTCATAAGTTAACTGTTATTATGTTTGTATTAAAGCTTTTTCAAAAAAGTATGTAAGTAGAAGCTACCACAGTTTTTAAACTTTGTCTATATTCAATGAAAACTCTTCACTCTTATATTCATTCAAATCGGATATTTAATTTAGAATTAATGATGGGTATAAAAATGCAATGCACGAACCGTTCGACGCCGCGTCGCCGCGACGTTCTCTATTCTATGGAGTATTTTAACGGGACTTTCACTGGCAGATAACTGGTGTTATAAGGAATTATTAGGGTTCCACAACAATAAATTAAAACCCATGAAATCTAATGGTCATATATTAATACGCAGGCGAAGTCGCGGTGACAGCTAGTATTACATAAAATATGTAGGAACTAAATTATGTTATATAATTTTTATATTTGTCCTGCAGGCGAAATGTTCGTCAAAAAGTGACAGGTAACGAACATTGTTTAATTGTAATTCTTATTTCATATCATTCCTTTCATTAGTTAAAGGAATACTTATTACACTAGTATTATAAAAGAAAGAGATCAGCTACAGGGAACGGTAAATGAGTTTGACCAATGCAGCAAGGAATATGAGGAAGCTCTCTGGTTTAATGCTGCATCGAAGTTACAGTTGAATGAGGCTAATGAGCAAATAGCACAACTTAAAACGTACAAAGATAATCTAAAAGCCTCCAAGACTCAAAGTCTGTTCTCTGAGCTTGTGCAATGTAATACATCTAACTTATTACAGCAATCTGCAATAATAGATTTGACATGTGACAACTCCTCCACTTCAGGAAAAACAGTAAGGATTGATTGCAGTAAAACCTAATTGAAGAAATATATAAAAGTTAATAAATTCATGAAGAAAATTCAAAAATTAATAAAAAAATAAGATTAATACCAAAAATTATGTAAATGTGTGTAAAGAAAAGCAAACATTAATGTATGAACTTTAATTGAATTCAATAGAGGTGGATAACATTAGGGAATAGAGTGAATGGGGCACTACACTCTATTATGAAGAAACAGAATGTGTCAAAAAAGGCACGTATGGTAATTCATAATGCTGTGTTAGTCCCTACTTTAATGTATGGTAGTGAAAGCTGGGTGTGGCAGAAGAAGCACGAAAGTAGAATAAATGCTGTAGAAATGCGGTCTTTAAGGAGTATGCTAGGTTTGAATCCAAATGACAGGGTGAGAAACAGAGAGATAAATGTGGTATGCAAGATGATGTTGTGACCAGGATTAAGAAAGGAATGCTTCGGTGGTTTGGTCATGTAGAAAGAATAAATGAGGAAAGAGTGACAAAGCAAATTTATATGGCAGATGTGAATGGCAGAGTTCGGGAAGGGACGCCCTAGAAAAAAGTTTATCGACCAAATTAGTAGTACCCTTAACCGATGAGCATGTATGCGTAGATATACGGATGTAAAGGAGGCGAAAGAGGTATGTCAGGATCATGCCAAATGGAAGTCCGTAGTCTCTGCCTACCCCTCTGGGTGACAGGCGTGAGTGTTTATATATTATATAACATTAGGTAAAGAATGTTATGAGACTGACATAGAGTGCCTTAAATCAGAAATTTTACTACTTTCTGACTCCCTTCAAACTTTGTACAATAAATATAAATCGGCCCAAAATGAAATTAAAGAACACATGCTGGCTATGGATAACCTGGCAAAGACATGGAAATGTAATGAGTAGGGTTTTGAGTCCTTAGTAAATCATCAATATATATATAATATAATAATTTAAAGGGGAATGGCAGGCTTGTATGGGAGTTTCGTACCACTAATAAAATTTCGTGTTTTGGGATATTTTTGGTTTTAATTGGTAGTTAGTAGGATAGACAAACCCCTTTTAAATTCTTAGATTTTTACATTGAGCTATAGTATACTACGTACTGGAGGCGACACTGCATTCAGCTACTCTGTTCCTCTCAACTGCGGTGCATACACCGCACTTTAATCAGTCACTCGCTAGGCTCTTATAGTGTTGTCACGTGTTGTGTTGATTTAAAAAAATCTCTTGATAAAAATATGCCGTCGTATATTCTTAGATATTGCACAAATAATTAAAGAAATGTCAGTAAAGGAATTAATTTTCATCGGTTAATAAGATACTTAATCAATAAAACGTATTATGTATTAATAACAAAACAAATTATTCCTAAGCCGCCATCTCGAGTCATGGAATATAGATTATGAAATTAATATGTTCAGATGTGACATTTCTGTGGGTACTTAAGTATAGAACAAATATATTATTATATACATTTTTTTTTTGTAGAAACATATATAAGTTATTATAATTTGGCAAAATTTTTCATGTTTAAATCTGCTTATTATTCTTTTATTTTCATCAAAGTCAAAGTGGAATAAATTGGTCCATTTTTAACTCTCGCGTGCCCAGCATTTATGAATGACTTTTATTCTAATTTAAATGAATATTTGTAATTTAAATGTTATGTTACATTTAGTATGTTTGTTATATTTGACTTAGATACCTTTTAAAATATTCTGATAAAACTATCATTAAAATGTAATTGTGATATAATATTATGTAATATTATATTAAATAAGCAAATATAATATACAAAATAAATGACAAAATTTAAATATTGTTCTCGATATAATTTACCTATTTAACAATACAATCTAGTATTACCTACGGGTCATTCTACTTATGTTTATTCTATGATAAAAAAAAAACAACCGCGCGAACACAGAGTAGCGCACATTTTTTGTTTGAGATAGCTGTTCTAGTACATAAATACATATTACTTCAATGGATATTTATAACTTGGGACATAAAAGTTATAACCAGTTTTAATTTTTAAGATTATGTACATATACTAATATATAATATTATTTATTTTATTTATTTATTTACACTTTATTGTACTAAAGGTACAAACGGCGGACTTAATGCCATATGGCATTTTCTACCAGCCAACCGGAAAGTTAGTGGGAGATGTGTGTACTGCAGTGGGCTAAGATGAAACCTAAAATTGATAAATTTCACATAACCCTCCTCCACACACACACACACATCACACACACATATACTCATAGCTCAAACTTAATTATATATACATATATATACATACATACACATACATATATACATATACATACATACACACATATACACACGTATAAACATACATATACAATAGATATAATAGATTAAATGCTATAGATTATTTATATATTTATGTGTCAGATGAACCCAAATAATGTTCCTATACCTTTGTTTTAAAAATCCACTTGTTGGGGGATTTTCTTATTGCTAGGGGAAGCGCATTCCAGAGTCTTACAGCTGTAACAACGAAAGAGTTTGAGAGGAAACCAGTACGGTGAGAGGGAGTATTATGTGCTAGTGTTACAATTTTTTTTATTTAACTGTTATTATGTTTATGTTTATACAATGGTAAATGTGATAAATTGTATTTTCAGGCTTGTGAACAACATCAAACCAGGAATGGTGAAGAAGGTGAACGAATCGAGGATGGCGCTCAAATACATGGAGAACATCAACGCGTTCCTGGAAGAGGCGCGCCAGCTCGGCGTGCCAGCGCAGGAATTATTCCAGACGTTCGACCTTTGGGAGCGACAGAACCTGAACTCTGTGGTTATTTGTTTGAAGTCGCTCAGTAAATTAAATATAAAACTGTATAAAAAGGGTTACTTTTTATACAGTTTTTGTTTAATTTTTCAAAGTTCAAAGTATAAGTATACAGTATAAATAAAATAAGTTCTTTTTTTTTTTATTCGTGTTAGCTTCAGCATGGCTCTACCGCATACAAAACTTCACGATGCTATTTAAGCCCGCGGCGTGTGCGGTTGTTTGCGACTGTCTCTGCACCAGTGGGCTACGTAATAAAATGCAGGGTTAATCACTCATCATCTGAATAGTCATAATAGCTCAAGAGCTAAGTGCTCACCATAATTTAACCTGGTTGCAGTTCCCACCAGCACCAATGTGATGATCATTGATGTGTGATTGATCATTTATTTGCAATTTTAAGTGTTGATTTACCATGTGCACTATGGTGAATGGAAACATCGTGAGGAAGCCCGTATATCTGAGAAATAAAATATATTTGGACACCAACACGCAATGGAACAGCGCAGATTATTGCTCTAAAACCCTTTTAGAAATGAGAAGAAGAGAGTTTTAACTTTGATAGTCGTCTTAACTTTTCATATACGCGCTATACGGTCAAAGTCGCGGGCAGCAACTATTGTAGTAATACAATGGTAAATGTGATAACTTGTATTTTCAGGCTTGTGAACAACATCAAACCAGGAATGGCGAAGAAGGTGAACGAATCGAAGATGGCGTTCAAATGCATGGAGAACATCAACGCGTTCCTGGAAGCGGCGCGCCAGCTCGGCGTACCGGCGCAGGAAACATTCCAGACGGTCGACCTTTGGGAGCGACAGAACCTGAACTCTGTGGTTATTTGTTTGCAGTCGCTCGAGAGAAAAGTTAATTAAACCGCATTTTTTTATATATAGAATAAATATATTAACTTTGGCCTCTCAGTATATCTATGAAAATTTGATGTATGTTCACAAAAACAAAGGTAGTTTTAGTAAAAAAAGTAACATACACTCTGTAAACACTAGGAACAAACACAAGCTAGTGATACCAGTTTCTCGACTCCACAGAGACAGTAATTCTTTCTTGGGGCAATGTATACGCTATTACAACAAAGTGCCAGAAAACATACAATGTCTTTCTATTACGAAGTTTAAAAATTAAATTAAACAAAAACTGTATAAAAAGGGTTATTATGATATAAATGAACACATGGTTGATTACCCTGGGAATGAGGTGGTCTCTTCCAAGCTGTTTCTAAAATTAATTTTGGAAATATTTTGTGACCATTGACATTGTAAAATTTAGAAGAAGAACGGTCTGACCAGGCGTACAGAGCAGTCGTGTTTTACAATTTTTTAAATAAATTCAATTACGCTCAACAATCTAAATTAAAACTTAATTATTCAAGGTTAAGATATAAAGTTAATTGAGTTACCAGTGCATCGATTACGTGATAAATTGCGGAGATTTACTTCTACATCGGCGCATAAGCAAGGTAACCGCTCTTCACCCCCTCGGGGAAAAGAGACAAATTATATTTTATTTGACCTTTCACTCCGTAGCGATCACTGAGCTTAGGCGTGATATACGCTGTGCCACAGATCTATGATGAACGTACTACGCTCGCCTACTGGAAGTGGCCTAAGTGGGTCGGAACCAAATTTGTCCACAACACCTAAGCCTACAGATAAATCAAAGTTTAACATGCGCAATAAGAGAAAGCGTTTTGATGAGTGCGAAGATATCAAGGAAGAATTAAGCGAAATTCGTAAACAAATGTCACAAATGATGTCGATGCTCACAAATTTGAGCCTTAGTCAGCAAGAATTTAATAATAAAATGAATAATGATGTCTCAGATATTAAAGAACAGATGGCTAATATAAAAACTAATATTCAGAATCTCACAATAGAGCAAAACACAATAAAATCTGATATCCTAAATATAAAGTCTAATAATAATATTACCAATAAGAACGTTGAAGCATTGCAGTCTGAAGTAAACCTGCTTAAAAATACGTCAGGCAATCTTACAACTCAGCCTGCAGACACTTCTTACGAGTCTATCATATCTGAAATTACTGAACGAAACTCTAGACGTAAGAACATAATCATAGATGGACTACCGGAACCCGTATCGAAAAATAAAGAGGAAAGGAAAGACATCGACATAAAACAAGTAACTAAAATAGTAAAGACGATAGATGAGAGTTTCCAGCCCAAAGTGGTATACCGTCTTGGCAGATATAGCTCCGGCAAAGATCGTCCCATAAAAGTATGTTTTTCGTCTTCAGAGACAGCTTTAACTATGTTACGCAGTAGAAAAAATGAGAATTTAGGCAATCTCAAAATATACGCAGATCACACCCCTCTACAGCAAAAATATTATAAAGACCTTAAAGAAGAAGTAAAGCGCCAATCGATAAATAATAACAATAAAAACTTTATTATAAAATATGTAAGAGGTGTGCCGAAGATCGTAGAAACCTCCTCAAAAAACTAAAATCACATGACACCACTCACCTCCAAACACTTTCGTGCAACATAAACCCAACTACCTATGAAATTGTTAATAGTTACAAAGATATTTCTTCCACCAAAAAGTCTCTACGATTTCTATATGCTAACGTAAGAAGTATAGTGAAACCAGGAAAATTGGATGAACTAAAATGCGTAGTTGAGTCGTTTCAGAATAGGATTCATATAATCATCCTATCAGAGACATGGATAAAGTCAGACGAGGAAGCTATTAGTCTTCAGATTCCCGGCTATATTCACCATTTTAATTACAGGCGTAACATGAGAGGTGGTGGAGTATCTATATTCATTTGCAATAGCCTAAAACACCACGTAACAGAAAATCAGTCCCAGGGTGAAAATCACTACCTATGGATCCATCTTGACCACTATTGTCTTGATATAGGTGCTGTATATCGGAAACCAGACGCCTCAAATTTAAAAAGTTTCTTGGAATTTTATTCCAAGCAATTACATGAAAGAAGCAGAGCCCTTGTATTTGGAGACTTTAACATTGATTTACTGAGTCAACAACAGGCAATCAATAACTACAAGGAAGTGCTAGAAGAGAATGGTCACAATATAATAAATAAAATAGACAAAAAATACTGTACCCGTGAAACAGTTTCAACAAAATCAATAATAGACCATGTTTGCTCAAATCTCAAACGACACAGATTTAATTTCATCATAATCGAAACCCCTATGTCTGACCACAAGCAAATATACTTTGAAATACAGAAATCCCGGCCTGAACCACTGCGAAAAGTTAGATATGAAGCTATTAACTACGAACAACTATGTAAAACTATGGTAAACTGTACAGATATTGGTAATAAATCATATGAAATATTTAAAGAGAAGCTGGATTCTTGCCTCAACAATAGTAGATTCCCAAAAGTAAAAATTCTTAACCCACCTCGCCAAGACTGGATCAATAGGAAAATTTTAGATAGAATAAATAGTCGAAATATAATATGGAACAAATTTAAGAAGAATCCAGAGGACAAATTATTAGAAGAAGCATTCATCAAAGAAAGAAACGAAGTATCAAGAACCATTCATAAAACTAAAACTAAATATTATTTAAAAGCATTCAATGACTGCAAGAGCAACCCTAAAAAGATGTGGAAACTAATAAAAGACCTTTCTAACAACAAAGTAAGAGACCCATCACTACCGAGTAAACTTCTAACAGCGAATGGTTACATAACGGATCAAAATGGTATATGTGAACAATTTAATGACTTTTTTACTAATGTAGGCTTGATCTTAAATAGTCAAATACTAGCAAATCCCCATAATAATTTAACCTATACAAATAAAGCAAACACTGCCAAGTCAATCGCGCTAACACAGTTACAGCCATGTACAATGGAAGAAATTGCTAATTTTATAGATAGCTTAAGCACAAATACTAGCTCCGGATTAGACGGGGTAAATAGCAAATCAATAAAATGTTTGAAACACATCATCCTTCCTGAACTTACAAATTGCATAAATAAAAATCTAGAAAACGGTACTTTCCCCTGATAGTTTAAAGATCGCTAAAGTTACACCTATATTTAAATCTGGTACTAAATTGGAACCTGGCAATTACCGCCCAATATCTGTTCTTCCTGTAATGTCTAAAATCTATGAAAAACTTTTATATAAACGTCTTGAAACTTATCTCTCTGCACAAAACTTCTTTTACAAGCAGCAGTATGGTTTCAGACCGAAATCTAACACACTGTCAGCTACAGTAGACCTCATAACTAAAGTGAAACTTAGTATTGATAAAAAACAAATAGCACTAGGAGTCTTCATAGATTTAAAGAAGGCTTTTGATACAATTAGTCACGACCTACTATTAAAAAAACTATTTGATATTGGCATTGCAGGAACCGCTCATGAGATACTCAGATCTTACCTCACAAATCGTCGGCAAGTGGTTAAGATCGGTGAAACACAGAGTGGGCCCAGAGTTGTAACCTGTGGTATACCTCAGGGATCGATTCTGGGGCCTCTTTTGTTTCTTATATATATAAATAATATAAAAAAAACTCGGGCTTAATGGAGACATAACGTTATACGCCGATGATACCGCTCTATTCTACTTTGGCCATTCTATAGACTCTGTTATTAAAGACGCACAAAATGACTTAGATGTTCTAAACACTTGGTTTCAACGCAATCGGCTTACTATAAATATATCAAAAACAAACTATATAATATTTACAGCAAAAAACAAAAAAATATCACACTACACGCCATTTGACAATAAATAACCAAATTATAAATAAAGTTAATGAAGAGAAATATCTTGGACTGATATTAGACTCGCACTTAACATGGAAACCACATATTTCTAAAATTAAAACAAAATTAACTTCTCTTTCTGGTGCCATACGGGGGATGGCTGTATGTTTACCGCACCGAGTTCGATATAATATATACAACTCTCTTATAAAACCGCATTTAGAATACTTGACTGAAGTTTGGGGCACCGCTGCGAAAACAAATCTAGAACCACTACAAAGGTCACAAAATAAACTTATTAAAATATTATTTAAATATGATTTCCTTACACCAACAAATCTACTGTATAAACAAACAAAATTATTAAATATTACTCAAACATATATATATAAAACTTGTATATTAATAAGAAAAATATTAAATAAAGATATATATACTCAAATAACATTCAAAAAGAAACAACAAATACATAAAATTGGACTAAGACGTGCAAACGACCTTTGCCTCCTAACCCCAAGAACTAATTATGGTAAAAAAAACTTAATGTACGAAGGTGCGAAATTGTATAACCAATTACCGAAAAATATCAAAGAAGCAAAATCAATCCCAACATTTAGAAAGCACTTAAAATATTATTTAACTTCTAACCTGAGCGTACATTGATTTCACTATTTTACGCGTCGCTTCTAGCTACACTCGGTCTGTGTAAGGTGCGCGTCCAAGCATTGTTTGCGCCTTTGGCTATGTAAGACTTTAAAAGTACCCTATTTTTTTTTTTTTTAGTATTTTGTTGCTCTAGGAATAAAAATTGCTAAAACATGTATAATTACAACTGAATGTGCTTGAGTGAAATTGATTCGATATATTAGTGTACGCCTAGGATAAGACTATTATTTTTGTTTGTATGTGTTTTAAAACTTTCTCATATAAGTGAATTATTATTATAAAATTCTTATGAGAAATAAAGATATCTCAAACCTCAAAACTTATGACCTTAGACACCTATGTTTTTTTAATGTAAACAATTTTATTACTTATTATTGTTGTGTGGCAACATAAACGAAACCAAAAGGCGGTGGAAAGCGACAATGCTGTCCTTCCTGACCTTGAGTTGACGAAAAAAAGCGTTGCCAAACATTGTTCACTTGTTTGATTTGTTACAAAATTCATTCTGATTTCGGTTGTCACGCGCTATGATTTGCGCGCGGAATTTCTTGTGTATTATCCGTATTTTGTATGCATGTTTTCATTGATTCGAATTTCAATATTTCTCTAGTATATATTTGAGACTATATTGTAATTTATCGTAGGTATGGTAATTAATTATTCTAAAAACGCAATTATGTTTTCGGTGATATTAGAAACAGCAGGCTGATTACCTATGTCATACGTGTCAGTGTTTTATATATGAATGTGTTTGAATATGTTTTTGGTCAACAATAAATATAATTATTATAAATCGGTAAACAAACAAAGTAGTCACAAAATTAAACTTGCAAACATTTGCTAAATATGGTTTTGCCGGGTTACATTAAACATCTTTTACGCATTTTGCAAACAGTTTCAGATATGCACACATTATTATTAGTTTGTTATATTTTGTAGAGGTTAAGTTCACGGTTATGGTGCGTTCAGAAACAAATATAATTCAGTTACATAAAATCCTTTTTTCTGTTCCGTGCTTTATTGTTTATAAATGAATAGCTTATTCTAATCTGAGTTATATTTTTCTTATTCGTCGGCCAATTCTACCAGAAATATAAATATGGTTTTTCCGGGTTACATTAAACATCTTTTACGCATTTTGCAAACAGTTTCAGACAGGCACACATTATTATTAGTTTGTTATATTTTGTAGAGCTTAAGTTCACGGTTATGGTGCGTTCAGAAACAAATATAATTCAGTTACATAAAATCCTTTTTTCTGTTCCGTGCTTTATTGTTTATAAATGAATAGCTTATTCTAATCTGAGTTATATTTTTCTTATTCGTCGGCTAATTCTACCAGAAATATAAAGATAAAATTGAAATAAAAGAATAAGTAATTTTTTGTACAGTTTAGTGTTCTAGATTTTGTGTTCCGAACGCAACCCAGTTTATATAGAATTGAAAGAAGATTTGTATATGATTGCTTCAAATAGATACTTCTGTTTCGATAAAAAATTCAATAGTGTAATGTAATAAAATAAAACTGCGTTATATTGTAATCAATGTTGACATAATTTATTTCCCAAAGTTATAAATCAATTAAATAGTTTACGGCAACAAATATAACTTTTATTTTTATAACAATCGTATATAGCGTTTCGTAGTTCTGCCTACCCAATCTACACAGACAAATAATCTATACAGAAAAATTAAAAACTTGTTTTTTTACATACACGCCGTCTAGTGTTCAAGCTTCGTAAACGTAGGGATACGTCTGTGTGTGAAAACGACACTATATTCAATGGCAGATGTTATAATCAAGCTTTGTGTCGAATTGGGTAGATTTTGAAGCAGTGATATGACCCATTCCAATAAAATGTCATATTCGATAACCGCAAAGTCTACTCCTACGACAGCTTATTGCTCTAACGGCGCCTCTACACGTTGGCCAACACAGTGGCGAATGTGGTGGCCAATAGCATTGGCCAACGTGTAGAGGGGGTGTTTGGGCTTCATTGGTATGTATTGGATCGATGGCCCACAAGTTGGCGCGAGATCCGTGTGGTGTCTGTTTTTTACAAAAGATCAAAGGATTGTTGGCAGAGTTTGGTCGCCGCGTCCACACGTTGGCCGCGCGTTTAGTTTGCTACAAGCTCCCAGAGTGATTACACGCATCTGATTTAAATTTTATATTCAAGCTTTTTAGGGATGCCCCAATTACCAGCCTTTTAGTGCCAATTTCAATTTTAAATATTCCTACTACTTTAATTAGCGCGATTTAATTATTTTTAAACATTTTTTAATCGATAAGCTATTTATCAAAAAAAACGAACATTTGTTTGCAATCAGATTATTACGAGAACAAATTTAAAATGAAAAAAGAAAATGTCGTTTATACGTGGTAGAACCATGCAGTTATATTAGAATTATAGTTGTAGCACGAATGGGTCGGCTCAACCGGGGAAGGACCACGCTCTCACAGAATATCAGCGTAAAATAGTAGCTTAATGATGCTGTGTTTCGTATAGTGAGTGTAGAGAACCAGAGTCCCTAGACTAATCGATTATAACTCCTTTAACTTTAAAATAAGTTATGTTCTTATTAATGGTATTTATTCCAGTTTATGATGCATGTAAAGAATAAATAAAGGTAATCGTATATTGTATATCTATTTACAGCCCCATTAATATCCACTATTCTTTTATAATTATTTTATAAAAACGTTACCCCCACAGCCCACAGCCCCAGGCAGTATACAAACATAAATTGCACAAGGACACACATCCAGACCCGAAACAATTATTTGTAGGATATACAAATAATTTTGTAGGATATGCGGGATTAAAACCCGCGGCCCCCGGCACAGCCACTCATTGCTAAGCCACTGCGCCACGGAGCCGTCGTCTAAAATAAAATAAATTCGTCGTGTCGTGTGTGGACGCCGTCACCAACTCTCGGCCAATATATTCGCCACTACATTCGCCACTGTGTTTGCCAACGTGTAGAGCCGACATAAAACCCTTTTAGAAATGAGAAGAAGAGATTTTTAACTTTGATAGTCGTCTTAACTTTTCATATACGCGCTATATGGTCAAAGTCGCGGGCAGTAACAATTGTAGTAATACAATGGTAAATGTGATAATTTGTATTTTCAGGCTTGTGAACAACATCGAACCAGGAATGGTGAAGAAGGTGAACGAATCGAAGATGGCGTTCAAATGCATGGAGAATATCAACACGTTCCTGGAAGCGGCGCGCCAGTTCGGCGTACCGGCGCAGGAAACATTTTAGACGGTCGACCTTTGGGAGCGACAGAACCTGAACTCTGTGGTTATTTGTTTGCAGTCGCTCGGGAGAAAGGTTAATTAAACCTCATTTTTTATATATAGAATAAATATATTAATTTTGGCCTCTCAGTATATCTATGAAAATTTGATGTATGTTCACAAAAACAAAGGAAGTTTTAGTAAAAAAAAAAGTGACATACGCTCTGTAAACACTAGGAACAAACACAAGCTAGTGATACCAGTTTCTCGACTCCACAGAGTCAGTAATTCATTCTTGGGGCAATGTATACGCTACTACAACAAAGTCCCAGAAAACATACAAGGTCTATCTATTAGTCTATTACCAAGTTTAAATATTAAATTAGACAAAAACTGTATAAAAAGGGTTATTATGATATAAATGAATACATGGTTGATAATAACCTCTGGGAATGAGGTGGTCGCTTCCAAGCTGTGTCTAAAATTAATTTTGTAAATATTTTGTGACCTGCTTGCCTGAACCGATTTGGAAAATTATTTTTTGGTTTGAAAGAATATACTTTCCAGACGATCCCATGGTAATCGATGATGGTTAGATCAGGATCTGATGATGGGATCTTGGAGAAATAGAGGGAACTCTTCAATAAATGACAGCAAATCAACCGTGATTGCTGCTATTGCGTATCTGTGCATTCTATCACTAAAGGGACATAACTCTCAACTAAAAATAGTAACATAAAAAAAAATGAAAAAAAAATATAACCGACTTCTAAAACAGAAAAACGTGTAAAATAATATGTTTTTTTTTATGTTTTTGTATTTTATTGTAGGTTATGCACACATTACTGTAGGTACTATGTATTGTAAATAGGTATTTACTTACCATAGCTAGATAGCTATAATAGCCCACAGGTTAGTTTGTTAATTGTTTATTGATTGTATGTGTTCAATAGCGGTTTGCAATATTCTCTTAGTACTTAGAAAGTTATCAACAATAGGAATTGTGTCACTGCAGGGACAAGCACACACGTCTATCAAAATAGTAACGTACCTAAACGGAATAGGACTAACAGCACAGACTTCCTTACAGAAGTCCAAAGAACACGTCTAGGCAAGGTAAGTAATTAGAAGAAAACTACAATTTAGAGATCGATTGTAAATCAAATTCACAGTACAGACACAATTAGCGAAATATAAATAAAATTTTGAATTACTTTATTATAGTAGATAACGCTAGTTGAAAACTAAACACTGTATGGAATGACATCACTGAACGAGTCAGGTGGTCAGTCCAAACAAATAAAAGGCGCGATTGTTGAAAGAGATTCGTTACGAAACGTTTGTAGGCTAGGGGGCTTGGCCTATTTATGCTATTGATAACGAAGGCTATAAAATATGTACAAATTAGAAACTAAATCCTATGTGTACTTATCTGTATTCATAACCCAATATCTGAGGTAGGTTCATCTAAGATGATGAATTTTTATATAGATCTTATTATTCTGTAATAAATTAAATCTAAACCAAAATATATACTATAATACCATAATAAAGCTACTACTATTTTATTTAGTAGTAGCTTATATAGTAGTATAGTAAATTATATATAAAAAAATATGAGTATGTCTGAGGTAAGATTAAATATAAACAAATATTTTCCAAGTGCGAATCCGACTTTAGAGCTTCCGTACGATCAAAAAGCCAAAAATACACGTTTCTTTTTCTAGTAGGAAACCCTTTAATTTCAAATTTATTTTTACTATTTGCTGTTATAACGGCAACAGAAATACACGTTCTATGAAAATTACAACCATCTACCTGTTACGGATCATGAGATACAGCCCGCTGACAGACAGACACACGGACAGCGGAGGCTTCGTAATAGGGCCCTGCTGGTTACCCTTCGGGTACGGAATCCTAAAAAGTACTTAGTTGTCCACTCACATCTGTATGGTTCTTTCTTCAAAGGACCATTGCCTGCCTGGTGCTCGTATGACATGACCAATGTAATACCTGGACTGACCTCTTTGAGTTTGTTTCGGCAGATCGGGTGCTTCTTCTCAGTTTCATGTTTTTGTTGTGTTAAAGTGTTTAAAAAAAAACAACTTACCAACCAAATTTTATTTATCATTGACTGTCCTTCTTAGATTCTTATGTACTTACATAAATTACATTAGGTATATTAGGATATGAGATTCCTTTATGTAAACACGATTATCGAAAATCTAAAAATTACCTATTCTAATTAAATTTATAGATAATTTTAAGATTTTGGACAATCGATCAATGAGATGTTTTCGTTAGTTGGCAAATTGAAGTAGTTAAGTACCTAATGTACTAACTGTATCGAAAGTTCATTATTATGTACCTACCTGTTTTCAATTTTAACTACATGTGCTTCAACAAACTTATGGGTACATTTTAGCAGCTATATTCATCCCGGCTTCAGCAAGTGGACACGAACAAAAGGAAGCAATTATTCTAAATAAAGATGTAGATATTACAACCATAAATAGATAGCAGCGGCTATTCTAATGAGCATGTGTGGGTGCGCGCTGCCCCCCCCCCTCCGTCCGTCCCACTGATCGGGGAAACAATTTGTAGCGAAAGGCAAGATAATTTACAACAAAAAAGAGCGCGCCAAATTTTATAAACAGACCTTTGGGAGTCTGGATGTCATGAAAAATCTATTGAATGTATCTGTTCAAAATAAAATTATTTACATTTTTGAACAACTAATTTATCCCTGTATGGTAACTGTTTTGCAATTTTCGTTCTTCTCATGGTATTTATTTCCGCCCAAAGATGTGTTAAAAATAGTGTTGAAATTCGGAATTTTCGACGCTTATAACTTTTAAACATAATCTTTTTTTACTTTTTTGTTTCCATACAGGGCTAGATAATGATGAGAAAAATTGAAATCGTTTTTTATTTTGTACGTACACCATCAAATAGTGGAGTAATCGCCAGACTACGTTTGTATGGAAGAACGAGCGACTAGTGTACCCTTAACGGAATTTTCTGCTTGCCCATTTGATACTGGGTGATATGAAGGAGTAGTTAAATGTTGTATACCATTTGACAAACAAAAGTTTTCAAATTGATTTGAACAAAAATTACTCGTATTATCGGTTACCAGAGTGCGACATAACCCAAATCTACTAAATATCTCTAAAAGTTTGCTGATAATTGCTTCACTATCTGTATTATTTATTTGGAAACATTGAATTCACTTTGAATGTGTGTCTACAATAATTAAAAATTGTTTGTTGGATAAAGAAAACATGTCTAAATGAACTTGTTCCCAAGGACGTTTCGGAAATGGCCACGATGCTAGTGGAGAACGGGGTGGATCATAGCGGGGCGAGTTGCAAATACTACACGATCCTATCATTTCTTCAATATGCTTATTAATATTGGGCCACCAATAAATAAATTACAATGCCAAAATGGACCTTATGCAATTCTTTAAGTAGACTTTTCCTAAAACTGTTGGTATAACCACTTTATGTCCCCTTAATAAACACCCATTTTCGACACTTAAATTATTTTTACATTTAAAATACGGTTTAAGTTCCGCGTTGTGCATGTTCAATGGCCAGCCATTTATAACAAAATTTATAATTTTACAGAGTATTTGATCTTGCATAGCTTCTTTACTAATGTCATTTACTGTAATAGGTTTTAACATATTATCGTTAAGCACCCGGATGACCGAGCTATGCTCGGTTTTTTTTGAAATTACATTTAGATAGAAATTACATACTGATGAAACATAAATAATATTTTTTGATCTTATTAACATAATAGAAAAAACTGAACTGGTTATTTGAATAAAAAAAATCATGAGTGCAATTAGTTTAATTAAAATTTTCGTATTTTTAAAAAATACTAAAAAAAAAGGGCTTGAAATAATATATATAATAATATATAAGAATATAATATTTTCTCACAAAAGAAGGGAACTTGAAAAAAAAAGGGAAAAAAAGCCGGACAGAGCCAGGACGCGAACCACGGCACTCTGATATCGCGCCCGACCAACATACCACCTGAGCTATTGCGATCGTTAGCAATTTGTCAAAATTTACCTTCTTATATTGTAACAGTTTTTTATTGCCTGAAAACACGGACAAAATGACATTTTCTAAAAATAAATCCTAGCTAGATCGATTTATTGCCCCCGAAACTCCCTGGACACAAAATTTTATGAAAATCGTTGGAGCCGTTTCCGAGATTCCGATTATATATATACAATATATATTATATATATATATATATATATATATATATATATTTTTTTATATATACAAATTATATATATTTCAAAGCTAATGGTTCTAGTTCTCTTAAAAAAACTTTAACTGAGCATCATTTTTTTATTTTTAAAGTTACTTTATATTTATTAAAAGTTCGCTGGTCTGTAAACAACTGTGAATATGTTTCCTTCAATTCTTTTACTAAATCGTTTACCAGTATTGTAAAATGTGATTTTCTTTAATTCTTTTACTAAATGTTCGCTTTCTGTAAACAACTGTGAATATGTTTCCTTCAATTCTTTTACTAAATCGTATGTTCTAAGTTGTTACAGTCACCAATACACAGTTTCATATTAAAACACGTTATAAAATTACGACCCAACAGAACTGGTTGTTTTATATCTGTTTTTATAATATAAAAACGAATAATTTTAGTATGATTTTCATACGTCACCGGTAATAAACAATAGCCCAAAGGAGATATTTTCGAGCCATTATAACAATTTAAAATAACGTTACAATGGTTTAATGAATAATTATTGTGAAAATAGGATTGATAAACCATCTCTATCTATTTCACATAAAATTCGCTTTGACGCTATCGACACGACCAGTCTCATCGGCATAGCGTTTAAACACCCAATATTATACAAATCATATGAAATACCTTATACTAAATCATTGTCATCCACCTCCAAATAATTATTGCTCTTATATGTACTCTTACAAACACGTTTTAAATGCCCTTTTTTATTACACTTTTGACAAAAATAATTCGCGTATCGACATTTATCTTTAGTATGGTTCTTATATCCACAAACCAAACAAGATATGTTCGGTGCTGTAGTTTGACGAACAGCATTTTCTTGGGCTCGTAAAGCGAACACCGGTTGCGCTGTCGCTGATGATGTGACTAGTCCCTCATCTTGCAATGACCTTTGAACTGCAACTCGGGCACATCGTACGCTTTGTGCTAACTACAACGCTTTGTTGAATGTTAAGCTATCGATATTTTCACTAAAAAGCTTTTCTTTTTCCTTGACATTTGCCAATCCCAGCACAAACTTGTCCCTTAATGCCGTCTCCAGTTCTATTTTAAAACCACAAAACTGAGCAAGATGACGAACCCGAGGCGCCCATTCAGTTAAGTCTTCGTCTGGTCTTTGTTCTGCTTTATAAAAAACATATCTTTCCGCAAGTGTACATTTCTTTGGGGAAAACTGATTGTCAATCCTTTCAATGAGAGTCTTATAAGCTAAATCTTCTAGTTTTAACGGAAAAACCAAGTCACGTACTAGGCGATATGTATCTTCTACTAATGAGGTAAGCAAAAAATCTCTTCTCATAACTCCTGTTTTATCAGTGTCATCATGATAATTATTTGCAATACAAAACGGGACAAACCGACTCTTAAAAATATCCCACTCTTGCGTGTGGTGATCAAATGTGAGGCTGTTACCGAACAACACATTTCCTTTATTCGACATTATTGCTTGGTATCTATTTCACTTTAAATATTGCACTCAATAATACGTGAATTAGATCCTCGTCGCCAAATATTGTGTATTTATGGGGATTTAACCACTAAAACACAATTTGCATTCATACGTTTTTATTAATTGACAACAACTGTCAGATCTTAGTTGTTTTCATAAGCCTACATATATGGCTTTCATACTCTACAACTATTAATATAGCTTCAGCATGGTTCTTGTCTCTCCACCAGTGGGCTACTAGCAAAATGGTTTCCCACGCGCTCTGCCTAGGCCCTGCTTAACCTACGAGTAGGACTTCACTGGCTATCGTTCCATCACAAATTACCCGACTTACGCCTCCCGATGTGCAATCATCTGACACCACGTTTTGCGGACGTTACCGCCGCCGCGGCGGACTGGTATCCGTACTAACTGCGGTCTCGTGAGTTTTGAAATAAAATCGCTGTTCCTCTGGTCCTGTGAGTTCTTAGTCTAAACATGTAGTTTGTGAGTTTGTACGCCTCTAGCGTGTAATCTTAAGAACCACTTATTCGATTTCGAAAATCCTCGCACTAGTAGTAAGCTCGATTGTAAAGCTATGTTGAGCTATGCTGATAAAAATAGTACGTAATAAAATGCAGGGTTAATAATAATAATAGTTAGGAAGTCTACTGCGACTCATCACTATTGGACAAACGTGGTGGGTTATTTTTGTCCAAAACAAAATTAGATATGAGTAAAAATAAGAAAAACATGCCCCTAGTGCCCGGCTTACGGGGCCAGATGAATCTCCGGGCGGGGATCTCTCGCAACTATCAAACGACCAATGCTAGTCTCTCGGACTCCGATGCTTCTGAATCGATTTCTTCGTCAACAGCTACGGATGTTGTGCAGAAGGCAAGCGCTGACAATTCTGCACCCGCCAAAGCTAGTAAACGTGCACGCAGGAAATGGAGTGAAGATATGAATACCTTTATACTGCGCACGTACCTTACTATCACATATATGGAAACAAAAAACATTAGGTCATACCTTCTCCAACTTCATGCAAAATTCATAGAAAAATACCCAGACATAGATGTTAGCAGGTATCGAGTAGGTGACCAACGTAGGGCAATAACTAACGGTAAATTATTAACTGCTGAACAGGTTCACGTAATACGTGAGGAAGTGAAAACATATTTAGACAATAATCGTAACAATGAGCACCCGAAAATTAATAATGTAGTAACCGGTAACCAAAGAATGCATTGGGACAACGACTTAAATGAATTCATCGTAAAAAATTTCTACAGAATTATTACTGGTGGGACTAACAAAACTGCTTACAGACGTCCTCTACATCAATCTTTTATCACCCAATTCCCACATTATTCTCACGTATCTGAGCAACGCGTAGCAGATCAATACAGAGCAATCATTAATAATAAACTATTAAGTGCAAGTAGACTCCAAAAATTACAGGATGAATTTCCAATAGAGATGGCTACCCAGAATAAAAGCAAATAACGACACAGAACCTGACATATTCTTACAAGACAATTATAGATTTGACTACATCCAACCCGCCACTGAGAATCTCGGGATACATGAAAGCCTAATCTCACCAAGCAATACACAAATTTGCCCGGAAACAATTACACCCACAGATTATAATGCAGAACAAGAAGACGAAAATAATGAAATTCAGCAAAATTACAACAAACTTATTGGGGACATACGAAATAAAATTGATGGGACATTTTCAATGCTTTTTCCCTTTTTTAAATAAATATAAAAATGTCGATCCTACAACTAGACCTAGCATACCTAAACAAAAAAATTCTAAAAAACTGGCGTGCATTGTACATTACATTAACCAATCGCTGCTTCCTGTCCATATACCACTTGATTCAGACTTTTACATGATTCAAAATGCTATATATTGTGCAGCTGCTACTGTTTCAATTTATAATGGATACAAAATAATGGACCCTGAAAATAACTCCTCATATCGGAAAAAACAAATCCCTAAATGGCAAATGAGACTAGAAGACAGAATCTCAAATCTTAGAGTTCAAATAGGAAGACTAACGGACTATATAAATGGCAATACAAGCACTAAGCTTACTTAACGCGAAATAGAAAAAATTATAGCAGCCTATAAAATACATTCAATGCATGAACACGAAAACAAGAAACTAGCCCATTTCCTAGACACCCTCAAACAAAAGCTTAGTTCACTTGCAAACCGACTACGTAGATATAAAGAAACCACTCTAAGAAAACAACAAAATGCAGCATTTTATAATAATGAAAAAACATTCTACAGAAACCTAACAAACGCACACACATGATATTACTGATAATAATAAATTAGTAGAAATACCTGAAACAGAACAGCTGCATCAATTTTGGTCCAATATATGGTCAAACCCCAAAACACACAGAGAAAGCGATTGGATTAAACAAGATAGGGAATTATTAGTAGATTTACCAGAAATGATGTTCGATGAAATAGACATGAATCTATTTAAATCAGTTATTAACAAAACACACAGCTGGAAAGCGACTGGAAGCAATAAAATCCATGATTATTGGTATAAAAAGTTTACTTACTTACATCCGCATTTACTGTCACACATTAACACTTTTATAAAAACACCAGAATGTATACGTGGTAGAGCATGCTGCAGTTATATTAGTAGTATGTAACGAATGGGTCGGCTCGACCGGGGAAGGAAGCTCTCAGAATACCAGCGTGAAATAGTAGCTTAATGCTGCTGTATTTCGTATGGTGAGTGTAGAAAACGGGACCCTTTTTGAAGGGTTTTAGTCCTACGGGTGACAACGCATCTGCATTTACGTGGGAGAGTTGGGCCCTTAATCAGGGGATGTCTCGTTTGTCACCCTATCCTATAAAAGAAAAGAAAAAGTAAAAGAACATTACCAAGCTACATTACACTAGGAACAACTTACATGATACCTAAAGACCGAAGTGATTCAAAAAATCCAGCCAAATACAGGCCAATTACTTGCCTCCAAAACATTTATAAGATCATTACATCTTGTTTTAGCCAATTAATTTACAAGCACGCTATCTCTCATAATAGATTAGCAGAACAACAGAAAGTATGCAGAAAAGCTAGTCTAGGTTGTAAAGAACAGTTGATAATTGACGCAATCGTCTCAACTAAACAAGCAGTCAACAAAAAAAGAAATATTTTCACCATGTTTATTGACTACAAAAAAGCATTTGACTCAGTACCCCATAGTTGGCTAATATATATTTTAGAACATTATAATTCATCACAAAATTAGAGGATTCGTGAAAAATACAATGCTTCATCGGAGAACTACTCTCACGCTATACACTGGTGACTCCTGTTTAGAGACTGATACAATAACAATCTGAAGGGGAATTTTTCAAGGTGACGCCTTAAGCCCCCTCTGGTTCTGCCTGGCTTTAAATCCTTTACCTAACCTTCTCTATAGAAATGACAAGGGGTATAAAATAACTAATGGAAATACACATCATACACTATCACATTTACTTTATATGGATGACATAAAATTGTATGGGAGTAGTTTAAAAGATTTACTTACTCTTGCTGACATAACGGAAAGCTTCTCAACTGATATTTAAATGGAATAAATAAATGTAGGATACAATCAATTCGTAGATGCAAAGTAGAACAAAATTCATATTTTTATTTTATATAGAATAGGGTGACAAACGAGCACACTGAGTAACATTTTCTTAAAATAAAAGATGGATCCTTAGAAAAAGGGTCTTTTACACGATATTTTCTGGTTCTGTGAGGCGTGGTCCTTCCCCGTGTTCTGTTGCAGCATGGCTCTACAGTAAAAAATATTATATAACTCTCCAGACAGGTGAAACCATTGAACCTGTAGATGAAAACGCTGGTTATAAATATCTAGGATTTACTCAGACACGACAGATTCACCAAAACACGTTAAAAAACATTAGAAAAAGAATTTAATTTACGCCTAAATAGAATACTTAACACACATCTAAATGCACGAAACATCATAAAAGCTGTAAACACATTCGCCATCCCAATTTTAACTTATTCATTCGGTATAATTCATTGGTCTAAAAGCAACCTAATAAATCTGCAACGTCTCAT
The DNA here is from genome assembly GCA_907164705.1 of Parnassius apollo. Classification (NCBI taxonomy): domain Eukaryota; kingdom Metazoa; phylum Arthropoda; class Insecta; order Lepidoptera; family Papilionidae; genus Parnassius; species Parnassius apollo. Next base: position 1,037,983 of record CAJQZP010000420.1, on the reverse strand, counting down.
CAATAAAACTATGACTAAATACAGAAAACACCACCCTAGATCTTGTAGCGAACGACTCACATTACCTAAAGTAGAAGGTGGAAGAGGTGTGATTGATATAAAAAATCTTCATAACTCTCAAATTTCAGCTATGCGAAACTTCTTTCATCAACAAGCCAATAATAGTCCGCTTCATAATATTGTTGTTCAAGCCGATACTAAACTTACTCCCTTAAACCTCAAAGATCAAAGAAAACAGAAAAACGAAAGTATTGTCTCTGCACAGGATAAAATTAACAGCTGGTTGCAGTCGACGTTACATAAAAGACACCGCCGCGACTTGATGAACACAAACCTAGACAAGATAGCGTCTAACATGTGGCTCAGGAGCGGAGAACTCTTCCCTGAAACGGAAGGCTTTATGTTAGCAATTCAGGACCAAATTATACACACACTAAACTACAGGAAACATATAATTAAAGACCACACTCTACAATCAGACCTTTACAGACATCGTCGTAATAGTTCAGAAACCATTCAGCATATCACTGGTGCCTGCAGCTCAATAACACAGACCCACTATAAACATAGACATGACCAAGTAGCTGCCATCATTCATCAGTATCTAGCATATAAATATAAACTTATAGATGAAAAAATAGCATATTATAAATACAAACCAGAGATCATACTTGACTCTCGCGAATTCAAACTCTACTGGGACAGAACTATATTAACTGATAAGACCGTGCATTATAATCAGTTCATCTTATAGATATTGCTATACCAAACACTCACAATTTGACCTCTACCTACAATGAAAAAATAGCCAAATACACTGATTTATCCATCGAAATAAAATTCCAGTGGAAAGTAAAAACTGTAAAAACTATACCTATTATAATATCAGCAACTTGCGTCATTCCCCATTCACTCTTTTCTAGCTTAAAGGAGTTAGATATCCATAAACTTATCTTTATATCACTACAGAAAGCCACAATATTGAATACTTGCAGAATAGTTCGTAAGTTCCTGTCTAAAAATTAAAACACAACCGATTTCGTTTGGCTAATAGCCCGCGAAAAAGGTATAATACCTCGGGAACTTGGTAATAAGTCCTTAACTTAAAAATAATCTACAATAACAGGCACCTGAACTAGGATAAACCTGTATCTCAGGTGTATGTGCTAAAAGATACATTAAAAAATATTTTCTGTTTCTTATATAAAATGAATAACGTACTAACTAATAAGGGTTATTTGGGTAAAATATATTATCATTAATTTACTTATGATATTAATTAACTTAAAACAATCAGCAACTTCTCCGTATCATCGTCATGTTCGAATTACCTTTTTACAGTCTGCCATTTTTAATGGATATATGTACAAAATTGCATTGACTTGATTATACAAAAAAGGGCCGAGGAATGTAAAAAATCTATGCATGAAATAATGCCTTATTCTAATGTTAGTTTAAATTACTTTATCTTTGCGTCTTTTATCAGCGACCTCTCTTCTGTAGGGCAATTTTAAGTGCTGTTTTAGTAACGTAACGAATAACTGGCCCACTGAGAGGACATTATAGGATTTGTATAAGAGATGGGATGGATATAGAATAGGGCGGAATGTTGCAACTTTTAATACAGCTCTTTGAGCGCGTTCCAGTGGTAGCAGTGTAGTTTTAGTTGCTCCACCCCATGAGGTTATACAATAGGTGAGTATTGACTGACATAATGCGTAATATACTTGTTTTACTACCTTAATATCAGCAAAAAAACGATTTTTTTTAAAAACAAACATTAGTTTACGAACTCTATTACATAGGTGGTTTATGTTGTTTTTAAATGTAAACGTAGAATCTGTAATTATTCCAAGGTACTTAATAGTTTTTGTATTAGAAGTAACTGGGAAGTAACATTTAGACTCTGTGACTGAGTAACATTTATGTGCATAAATTTCTGGAATGGTTATATGCTGGGTTGAGCTGCGCATAGAAAAATGAATATATTTGGTTTTTACCGTATTCAGTGTTAATATGTTTTGTTGAAGCCATTTATTAACTCTATCAAAACATTGCTGAGCATATAAATAAACCTTGTCAACTGTATTTGCGGAAAGAAGTAGCACGGTATCATCTGCGTAAGATATTATTTTACCTCAGTTAAGTTCAAGACTGCAAAGGTCGTTTATTATATAAATCAAAAATAGGGTTGGCCCTAATACACTTCTTTGAGGTACGCCAAAATGAGTATTTTTTGTTCAGAGCTAACAACCTTATCGATTTTTATGAATTGATATCGATTTTCTAAATAATTCTCAAAAAGTTGAAGCTGCTTACCTCGAATACCTATGCTCTCTAACTTATTTAATAGGATAGGAATAGAAACCGTATCGAATGCTTTTGCAAGGTCAAGGAAAATGCCAATTGATTGGTTGCCTTTTTCTAATTCTTGAGAGACGTAATCGGTCATTTCCTGCACAGCATCAGCAGTGGACAGTTTAGGCCTGAAACCATATTCATATTCGGTAATATGGATTTACTTTGTAAATAATTCATTAATCTGTTGTTAATTAATTTTTCTAATATTTTAGACGTGGATGAGAGTATTGAGACAGGCCGGTAATTGGAAACGTTTTTTTTTGTCCCCCGACTTGAATACTGGAACTACAATTGCTTTTTTTAAACAATCTGGTAAAATTCCTTCAGAGAGACAAATCCTGAAAATATGGGTTAATGGTGGTACTAGAATTTGTCTATATTTTTTTAATTTACTAATGGGTATGCCGTCCCATCCAACCGCGCTTGTTTCTTTCAGTCCCATTATAATCCTTTCCACCTCACTAGGGTCCGTATCTAATAATGTAAACGAGTTTAATTGGCAGTTTTTTGAGTAAAGAAAGTGGCCCTGTATTCACGATTATTGTTAGAATTGTTTGTTATCTGCTCAGCCAGATTTTTACCAACGTTCACAAAGTAATTATTTGCTGTATTTGCTGATATAAGCGGCGAGGCATTATTTTGTAATAATTCCGATGAAGATTCATGCTGTTTGGAAATAAATGCAATATCTTTTACATGCCGCCAAATCTTTTTATAATATAATTATACTTCAACTTTTTTAATAAATTGTTACAAAAATTCCTATATCTTTTATATAAAATTTATAAAACTGAATTATCTGATGAGGACTTTGCCATCAGGTGTAGTTTGTCCCTGTGTTTCATGCACCTAATCAGGCCAGATGTAATCCAAGGCTTTAAGTTATTATTTTTTTAGCTACTGTTCTATACGAAGTATTGCTAATAATAGTCATCATCTGAATAGTCATAATAGCTCAAAAGCTAAGTGCTCACCATAATTTAACCTGGTTGCGGTTCCCGCCAGCACCAATGTGATTGAACATTTATTTGCAATTTTAAGTGTTGATTTACCATGTGCACTATGGTGAATGGAAACATCGTGAGGAAACCCGCATATCTCAGAAATAAAATATATTTTGACACCAACACACAATGGAACAGCGCAGCTTATTGCTCTAAAACCCTTTTAGTAATGAGAAGAAGAGAGTTTTAACTTTAATAGTCACTTTTCATATACGCGCTATACGGTCAAAGTCGCGGGCAGCAACAATTGTAGTAATACAATGGTAAATGTGATAATTTTTATTTTCAGGCTTGTGAACAACATCAAACCAGGAATGGTGAAGAAGGTGAACGAATCGAAGATGGCGTTCAAATGCATGGAGAACATCAACGCGTTCCTGGAAGCGGCGCGCCAGCTCGGCCTACCAGCGCAGGAAACATTTTAGACGGCGACCTTTGGGAGCGACAGAACCTGAACTCTGTGGTTATTTTCTTGCAGTCGCTCGGGAGAAAGGTTAATTAAACCGCATTTTTCTTACATATAGCATAAGGTTAACAAGCGAGCACATAGTCCACCTGATGGCAAATAAATGCTGCGGCCTATAGACATCTACATCTACCCACAATTAAAAATCAAAATGCAGATGCGTTGTCACCCGTGTGGAATAAGATGGAATGCCTCGTTGCTAGTAAAAAGGATCTTCAGTTCTCTACACTCATCATATGAAGCATAACAGCATTAAGCTGCTATATGACGCTGATATTCTTTGAGAGGGTGGTCCTAACCCGATCGAGCAGACTCATTCGTGCTGCTGTCGTAATATTTTTAAATCATTGCAGCTATAATAGACTGAAACGTGGCTCTACTATCACATCTTCTGATAATGATGAGTCAGCCCATAAAATTCCACTGCTGCACACACACGTATAGACACGACAAGAGCCGTGAGCCGATGAGTGGCCTCTCTTATCGTAAGGATACGCAAAGATCTTATGGTTTCCGATAAATGGCGGCATTTCCATCTCGTTCGCGCGAGACGTAAAATGTCTGTAAAAATGTCAGTCTGTGTAATCAAACTTCTTGTTAGAAAACCGTATTTTGTTTTAACAACGTAACCATACATTTGTAGCAACTTTCAAATTTAAATTCCAAACTTTTCTTTCGATTTCGGCTTGTTTTTAGCTTTTATAAACGTAATATCCAGTTCGGAAAACATGACCTCGGAAGAGAACGGGGAAGAAACTCTGGGGTTCTTTGATATTTTTAAATGCCAATTTACACTTTAGTTTACAAATGATAACTGTATATAGTGTGAGGTTAATGTGGTAAAACGAAAACTAGGAGTAGGACAAAGACAAAACGCAATGTCGTGTACTATAACTAATATATTAGAAGAAAAAAAAAACTAGCAAACAAGCATTGGGAATAGTTAGGAACACGTAAAAGTATACTTTGATGTTGGTATCTCGAAACGACGCGCCGGAATAAACAGCATTATAAAAGAGTAATAAGATTAGAGAGTTATTCATGTGTTTGTGTTTATGTAATTCATTGTGATTGAACATATTACCGCAATGCACCTTTTACGCAATTCCTATTGACATTGTAAAGCTTAAAGATTATTTTTCAATGACAAAGTTCTGAATGTACGTTGCTCTTCACAATAATTCACTGCCATATTTCGTACAATAATTGTTCGTTAATAATTTCAGCTTAACTTAAATGTACGAATCGTCGACTTATTTCAATTAGGTAGGTACTTGCTGTTAGATCGATTACAAAGAATCTCCGAAGGGATCTTGTTCCTCTTTACGTCACACTGTATGATAAAGTAGGTATTCTTTTAAAATAGGAAGCGAAAACTCTTCTCTTCCTATTTTAAAAGAATACTTTTTGTTTTGTAGATATTTTGTAAAATAAATGATAGAGATTAAAAAAACTATTTATAAGTTGATATACAAGTGTAACTGATTATTTAATTATTTCGTTAAATCCACGACCATAATTAATTTCGTTTCGCACCAAATTATTTGTGAACTTTCACGCATAGTGTTACATTTACGTTTAGGAAAATTTCATTCCAAAAAACAACGTAACATTTCTTTTAAAAAAACGATGATTTTCAAAATAGCCAATCATAAGTTCCTTTTTAACTTCGGAGGGACCTTTTTGCAAGTATTAACTTTTGTTCATTCCGCTGAACATAGATATTTTCAAAGAGTCGCCAACTATTGGCAAGTTTTGTAATAGTTGCCCATTTTCACCACACTGGCCAAGCGTATTGAGGAACGTAGGAAGCATAGATCCAATACCTTCAGACTAATAATTTAGAATTGGCAATTTCGTTTGGTGTTGCCATTTTTAAAAGGTTTTTCCCGCACCAATTCAAAGACAGTGTATGACAGTGTACAGTTTATCACGCGCAAGTGACGTTGGCAACTACCAACTCTTACAAATGTCTTATATTACGTGGCTTATATTAAATGTCTTATTAACGTTTTATGCGTGGTATAGCCACACTGCAGCTATATTATACATTGCTGTGGCCCATAGACATCTACATTTATCCTAGATTAAGAATCAAAATGCAGATGCGTTGTCACCCTTGAGGACTAAGATAGAACGCCTCGATTCCAGTAAAACGAGTCTCCGGTTCTCAACACTCACCATACGAAACACAGCACCATTAAGCTGCTATTTTACGCTGGTATTCTGTGAGAACGTGGTCCTTCCCCGGTCGAGCCGACCCATTCATGCTACAATCATAATAGCTACAGCGTGGCTCTACCACGTATAAATATGTGTGGTAATGCATTATTTTGACAGCTTTTACTCAATGATTTCAGAAGAGTTATATATAAGTCAATGCTTCTACTGCGCACGCACGCACATTCGTAAAGGTCGATCGGTAGGCAAAAACGTTGTTGCCCAAAAATCACATTCAATCTGGGATAATTTCAAACTAAAGTAGAAAAGCCCTATTTACTCGTATTTTCACAAAATACAATAACATCATATCATTGTTTATATATTTGACTTAAGTTTAAAATTTGGCTACTCTTTGAAAAATTTATTAACCTGTATAAATGATAGAAGAATATCGGATAACTTCCAGGCAAATATTAAAATGTTCTGGAAACTCGTAAGAACTGCCAGGGGATGTTCAAAACAGCCTATAATGAATGCTATAAGAGATGAGAATGGCTATATTCTGAATGATGAAGTTTTGAGTTTAAAGAGATGGAAGGAATATTTTGAAAGCATGTTTATGAGTGAGGAGACAACGTATGAACTGAATGAAATAGGAACTCCGAAAGAAGAGGAAGAAGGTAGCGAGATAAGTATAGATGAAATAATGAAAGCAATGAGAAGCATGAAAGCAGGTAAGGCTGCCGGATATGATAGAGTTTCACTCGAAATGCTAAGGGCTGGAGAGGAAGTGGTGGCAGGCCTGCTGCACACCTTGTTTAATTTATGCTGGGAACTGAAGCGGGTACCGGGAGACTGGTGCAAAGCCGTGATAGTCCCAGTATATAAGGGAAAAGGGTCGCAGCAGGACTGTAAAAACTACCGCGGTATCAGCCTTCTTAGCATCGTGGGAAAACTGTATGCCAAGGTACTAATTGAAAGGGTCATGAAAGAAACCGATGGAAAAATTTGGGATGTGCAAGCGGGATTTAGAAAGGGAATGGGATGTACAGATCAAGTCTTCTCCATGCGCATGATCGCGGAGAAGTTTTTGGCCAAAAACCAAAAGGTTTTTTGTGCGTTCATGGACTTGGAGAAGGCCTATGACAGAGTGGATAGGAATGTGCTATGGCAAACACTGAACGCATTTGGGTTGAGCGCTGGCTTGATACAGGCATTGGAATCTCTTTATAGGGACTCTAGTGCTTGTGTTAGGATCAACGGGGTCTACTCGGACTGGTTTGGCATCCATAAAGGTGTCAGACAGGGCTGTGTGGCTTCCCCGTGGTTGTTCAACCTATTTATGGACAGTTGTTTGCAAAATTTGAAAGTTGAAGAATGCGGATTAAGAATGGGTGAGTTAACCATCAAATGCCTTTTGTACGCCGATGATCAAGTTATTCTTGCGTCGTCGGCGGCTGAGTTGCAAATGATGGTTACATTAATGAACAGATCATTAAAAGAAAGGGGTATGAAAGTGAACGCAAGTAAGACAAAAATTATGGTTTTTGAAAGAGATGAAAGTAAAACGATATGTGAAATAAGAATAGAAGGGGAGTTGATCGACCAAGTAGATGAGTTTGTATATTTGGGTTGCGTATTTAGCAGGGATGGGAGATATGATAAGGATATAGAACGACGAGTGAACGCAGGAAACAGAGTAAATGGAGCCCTGCACTCTATTGTGAAGAGTCAAAATGTGTCAAAAAAGGCACGTATGGCAATTCACAATGCTGTGTTGGTCCCTACTTTAACGTATGGTAGTGAAAGTTGGGTATGGCAGAAGAAGCACGAGAGTAGAATAAATGCAGTAGAAATGCGGTCGTTAAGGAGTATGTTAGGGCTGAATCTGAATGACAGGGTGAAAAATTGTGTGATAAGAGAAGAGTGTGGTTTGCAAGATGATGTTGTGACCAGGATTAAGAAAGGAATGCTTCGGTGGTTTGGTCATGTGGAAAGAATGGATGAGGAAAGAGTGACAAAGAAAATTTATGTTGCAGAAGTGAATGGCAGAGTCGGAAAGGGACGTCCTAGGCGAAAATTTATCGACCAAATTGGCGATTTATTGAAAACGGGCCAAATTAGGAGTACCCTTAACCGACGAGCATGCATGCGTAGGTGTATGGATGTGAAGGAGGCGAGAGAGGTGTGTCAGGATCGTGCCAAATGGAAGTCTGTAGTCTCTGCCTACCCCTCTGGGTGACAGGCGTGAGTGTTTATGTATGTATTTATGTATGTATAAATGAAAACCGTGTTTTATTCACACAATGATTAAAGTAAAAATAAATCGTTGGAGTCTACTTATTTCTAATGTACATGTTTAGTATTTGTCTAAGCTCGTGTAGATTGGCCATTTAATGTTTAAGAGTCCATAAGTGCTGTTTAGGTGATATTGAGCGATCTGGATCTCGGTATCTATAAGACCTACGAGTTTGCTATTTGGACACATTAAACTTGGACTTATAATCTTCAAATCTGTTGAAGCGAAAACACGATTTGATATAAAATTCTTGATAGAAAAAAATACAGAAAAAGCTCGTTTTGCACATATTTTGAGTTAGATCTCTAAAATCTTATGGAATTGAATGATGATTTTTAACGTAATAGACAGATAATAATATTCTCTCAAATCGTGACGATTTGTTATTTATTTTTCTACGTGGTCTTCTCGTAATTAGTAATTATGCGATTGGGCGCTTATTTTACTCTAAGCGAGCTCACTCTCTTTCTGTCTCTAGTTTTGCACGCGGTAGTAATAGCGCTATCCTTTTCAATTTGTTTAATGATTCCACCAGTCTGCTGCATAGAGTAGAGTAATATGTACAAAAAGCCTGCTGCGGCATCTGTAGCGGGATGAACCCATGTTTGACGATATTACAGAGATACAATTTCCGGTATAAGCGGATCTCGCATTGTATATGCTTTCCGTACACTGAGGGGTCAACTTATACTAGAATTTTTAGCTTGAGTAGCCGTTACGTTAGTATGAAAAATGAAAGGGGAAGTGGGGGCAAAATTAGAGCTGAGGTAGTATGGGCTCTTAAGAGCGCATATTCAAATGTGTCCAAGTCGAAATCTACGCGATCGCTTTGGAACGGCGTAATATTGACGCACACTACAATGTTATCTCTGTGTGCGTGTGAGGGCGAGCGTGAGGCCACGGTAATATTATCTATAATAAAATTACCGTGGTGAGGCTATAATAGTTGCCTAACGACGACTACGAATCACTTTGATCTTTGATACCTGTCTTTGATACTATTGGAACTAAAATAATAAAAAAATAATTTCCATATAATGGCTTATATAGTGTATAGAAATCGGAGGCTAATATGTGAAAATTGTTTTATTCTTTTAGTAAATTGAAGTCGGCTTTACATTTTCACCCTATTGAGTATATTATAATATGTATATGTTCTAATTGAAAAATATGTATTGTATAAAATATATATCAATTGATAAACTTTTATTCTGTTTCATAATGTAAACATCATTCATCAAAGTAACAATTTCATTAGTGTCGGCGATATTAGTGTTGCCAGGTCTAGCAAGTAAAATTTCGGGACGGAAGGTAAAAATAATCGAGGATTTGGTTTTCATATCCGGACAACTAGAATGACTACAAAATATAGGTTTCTTTGTAGCCTTTTGTGCTTTATTGAGAGCCGTGGTAGCTCAGACGATCAACGCTAACTGTAAATATCACAGTATGCGAGTAATGCGAGAAATTGTGACTGTAACTTTACTTTATTTTTGTGCTTTATAATTATTATCCGGGTCTGATCTCATAAACGAATAAGTTTTCATCCAAACATCGTAAAAACTGAATTTTTTTCATTTTAGGCAAATTAAAACATTTTTGAACTATTTGTTATTTTTTTTGCAGTCCCTGAATTTTTCAAATCACTCATTTTAATATAATTCTGTTTAAAACTTTTGTGGTTTTTTTTTCGACTGGTGAGGCAATGTCGTAGTAAAAATATTTTAATGTGGTAGTAGCTAACAGATATAAAAAAATTATGATAGTCAAAATTATGGAATAGTTATTTAAGTTAGTATAGTTATTTATAGTTAGTTAAGTATAGAATAACAAGGTTAGAATGAAAATCGGGACATTTGGCGTCCCGATCAAGGGTGAATCGGGACGTGTCACTAGACCCTTGAAAATCGGGACGTCCCGCGCAAATCGGGACACCTGGCAACACTAGCGGGGATCGAGCCCGGATTGTTCGCGTTTACGGCGAGCACTACGCCCTTGAGCTACTCAACTCAAGCACGGCTCATATGTTTTATATCTGGGGGCACGGTAGTGCCCCCGCCATGTCGACCAAAACAGCGGCTCGGCCGTATCATCATTGCGAGACTTGGTTATTTTACAAGTTATGTTTTTGATGGCATGTCTTTGTTTAATCATAACGTTATCTCCACACTAGGAATTTTTCCTAAGTACATGGTTGGGGCAGTTTAAATACATTAATTTCACAAGGACAAACATCCAGACCTGGAACAATTATTTGTAGGTAATACAAATTTTTGTTCCATGTGGGATTCGAACCTGCGGCGCTCAGCGCTATAACTCATTACCAAGTCACTCCGCCACGGAGCCAAAGGTGAAAACCAACGATTTTGTATTTTTACTTGATCCGAATTGCTTACGTTCATTACTTACTCATTTCTAAAAAAATATATATGAAATGAAAATTTGCCACCATTACATCATTTAATATTTAAATATTACAATCATAAACATATTTCAAAATTACTTACTACCAAAAATATCGCTTATAAAAGTCTGAATCGTTTAAAGTGCTCGATGGTGCTATAGGTATCTAGTTATAGTATGGTGTAGTATAGCCCTATCGGTGTAATACGTCCTGTCGTTGGGATTACCCGGAGCGTACTAAATCGAACGGCGTCTGCACATGATGTTTTATAGTATTTTTAAAATAATTATATAAAATAATTGACAAAATAAAACGAGCTAAAAATTTTATTGGATATTTAACATTACATGTATTTTGATAAAATAATTAAAATAGATATGTTTATAAGCAAATACATGGAAAAAATTACATTGAAGTAGACGGTTTTGGTGATTTTATAATATTATTTTATAATATTAAATCGAAATATTTTCGCAATTTAGGTTTTGCTATACACTAAAAGTCTATATATTCCATTATAATAAGGCTTAAAATAAAGTATTTTAGCTTATAATAATGGTTGTATTCAACCTGAAAGATAACTCTGATGCATATTTTCGTAAAACACTGTGAAGGGATTGTCTTCGCCCTAAAAAACTGTCATTAAAAACTATGATTTTGCATTGCTATGTACTAAATAAAGACTTCATCTTTCTAAAGCCCTAATTTTCAGCAAATAATCTCCTCACGTCGTTACGATATCGCCTTTGGAAAAACCATAAAACATGTAGTTTTCGACGCGAAACGCATATGCCCTCTTAAGGCCAAAATATGATTAAATTCATAATTTAAATTTTTTTTAATAATCTTATTTGTCTTCCTTCCAAGCCGGTAACTACGGAAAGCCGTCAATAGCACCAAAAGAGGCTGAGAAAAATGTACGTAATTTCACCGAGGAGCAACTCAGAGCAGGACAAGGTGTTATTTCATTCCAATACGGCTCTAACAAAGGCGCCAATCAAAGCGGGATCAATTTCGGCAACACGCGACACGTAAACGTGCCTTTAAAATCCACTTGCATAATTGATTTACGAACGTATATGTACACACATAACAAACGTAAATGATAAATACGAACGGAGCGCATTTATTTTAACAAACTTTTTGTTAGTTCGTTAAATTATTCTTAGCATTTCAACATACATAGTACTTATTTGGTTAAGTAATAAAGTCAATAAAAGTAAGGGTAAAATATTGTTAAAGAACTAATATTGTTAAGTCACTCGAATCTCTATTTATAGGTCTTTTTTCAAAATTATTAACCTTAGAGTAATAATTACTCTAAGTTATTAATGTATGTTCTGTCATTCCAAATGTTTAATTCATTCCATATTTCAAATTTATTTTTGTAATATATTTTTAATATTGACATAATCGTAAGTCGTTAGTAATTTTATAACTTATGTACTGTTAGTTTTTTTAAGTCTGCCAGCATTTCTTTTAGAAATAACAGATGTACAATAGTTTTCTGACCAGTAACATTAATTTTAAATTTGTGCCAATGTTCATAACATACAAATATTTTTGATTTAGGTTTTATATTACAATACAATTAATAGATACTATTTTTGACTCTTCTTGTAATACTATTGTGCCTTCAAACTCCATAAAAGCTTTGAAATTTATTGGTCGTATGTAATTGACAAAAAGATTTGTTTTCTTTGCAAAATCAGGGTTGCCTTAATTTTTAATCTATTTATATTAAAATATAAAATTAATACTTCATTCCATTATATATGTTAGTATATACTGTGATTAACGATTTTACAAAAATAACATCTTTATTCTTATATTTATGTATTTGACATCGCGTAATTTTAGGACTGTAAATTTTCGTAAAGAAGATACACTGCAGCTTTATGGACGTACTTAGAATAAAATACATTAAAAAACATGTGGTTTTGTTATTATTTATGTATTTTATATTGAAAATATTTAAAGCATGAAATATGGTATCAAAAGTTGGACTTAAAGCCAAATATAATATAAATGATACTTAGAAAAAACGAGGTTTTCATAATAGTTTTCACTTTACAAAAATGGAAAATCTGGATATATGCATTGTCTGTGGGCTGTAATATGAGATAGAATAATAAGATACCATAAAATTTTTACTTTTTATAATATAATCGTTTTGACTATATTCAGAACCCAAAGTAAATAAATATCACAGCTAAGCAATTTCAGCGTCATGTGTAATTTTAGTGTGTGTGTAATGTCAATTCGGTTAGCTTGCCATTTTTTTTATATAATTTCTAAATGCTAGGATGTTTTTGACAAAAACTTAACGAGGCACTAATTACATAACGTCATTGAATTAAACCGGTTCAATGTTGATAGGCGAGCCTATGCCCTGTCCGCTAGGGTTGTATGCACGCAAATAAATTAAAATGTTCCTAAAAAGGTCATATGTAACGTTCATGGCATGGAAGATTACAAAACATCTTCTCGTCAGGTATACCTCAAAATTTGAAAACGGTATTGTACACCCATTGCGAGTTGCCAGTGATGACTTATGGATCTGAGGTGTGTTCCTACACTGCTGACCGCATGAGGGAGCTCGAGGTAGCTCGGCGAGCTATGGAGAGGTATATGCAATAGAACCATAGTTACCGACATAGCCAAACGGTTTATTAAGTTGAAGTGGCAATGGGCTGGCCATATAAGTCGAAGAGCCGACAACGGATGGGGAAAAAAGTTCGCGAGTGGTAATTTCGTACCGGTAGGCGAAGTGTAGGGCGGGCCCTCACTTGATGACGTCGGTTAATGACGACCTGGTAAGACATGCAGGAAGTCGACAGACCGTCCTTTGTGGCATTCCTTGGGGAAGGACTATGTTCAACAGCGGACCTGTGAAGGGCTGTAATCAGTGGCGGATTTACCAGCAGGCTCATTAGGCTGGAGTCTAGGGCGGCAAATTCGAGACAATTTTTTATTTTAATGGCTTACAGAAATTAAAAAAATTTGAATTATAAAAGAAAAGCTAAAGAAATATTTTCTACTATTATCTCGGAACTCAAAACACTTTTTTCGTTCCCTGCTTTGCTCAAGCTTTAAATGTAGTAATGGCTGCTGAATGTTGCAAAGGCTTCTCGCTTTTCTTTGTTCAAGAAATTTTTTTTTGTAAGTTTGACACAAAGCTGGAAGTTTTAGAGATTCTTGGTACAAAGCCTGTATCGCTAAACGAAGCGATGGGACTACTTTTGAATTTAGAAAAACTGGAAATGGCAGTAATGATTGCTGTGTGGGATGTTTTTTGTAAAGCGTAAACAAATTGAATGTTTAAATTCAAGTTTCTACCGTAGATTTGATTACTGCTGTGAATCTTTAAAATTTAAGTATTTCAAAGTACAGACGAAGGAAAGCGTATATGGAAGCAGTATACAAAAGACGGGGAAAAAAGACAACCGAAAAGGTACAAAATTTCAAAGACCAGATAAACAAATGAGAATAACTACGAAGGATATTTTCAGGGCAACATATTTCTCCTCATCATTTAAAGACTCGTATCCGAATAAGAAAAACGGCAGGAGAGGCCTCCAATAGATTCAATAAAAAGTTTTCATTTTTGAGCAAAATTAGTGAACTTTTATACTTCATTACAACTCTTATGGAAAAGCCCTTTTTCTTGGAAGAAATGAATTCTTAAGATTTAGAGACTGATATCTTCGTTCCTGTGAAAACAGAATTTGCAAACCGTTTATCCAAACTTTAATACAGCAGTTCGCATGGCTTTATGTACATCAGCGACTAATTTTTCAGATGAGTGAAGCTTTTCTTGCTTAAAACGGGTAAAAAGTTATCCAAGTACTACCTGAAGCCAAAACAAGGTAAGCGCCTTAGCGCTTTTGTGCTTGGAGTCAGCTAATAAACAAGATTTCATACGACGATATAATTGATGATTTCGCGAACAAAAAATCGCGCAAAACGGCATTGCAAAGCTTTCATAACTTCATTTATTGAATTTCATCATTAGCCAGGTTATTACCAGATAATTCAAAATATTTTTTTAAGCTGTAAGCGGAAGAAATATTATTTAATTACATTTACCGAATATGAGTAGTATCAAAACCTTAGATTATTAATAGGTCTTTGCCTGAGCGCGCGAAACCTATCAATAATCTATGATCAAAACCTTACCTTTCCCCGCCTTATTATTAGTACATACATGATTGAGCTTTTATTAACTAAAAATCATTGGATTGTAAAAATAATCTGGATACTAACTCATCAATCCCCTAGTTAACAATCATACCAATTACGGCAAAAAGGTGGTGTAATTAGGATGATTGTGCACAAATCATAAAGTTACAATTTTATTGACATATTCTGAACAACAATATCATATTGAATTGTAGAAGTGTGTGGGGGCGGCAAAATTTTCATTGCCTACAGGCGGCAAATGTGTGAATCCGCCACTGGCTGTAATGATGACGATCGACATTAGTAAAAGTAAAAAATAGCGATTGTAATTAATATTTAAAATCGTGTAAACTTTATCAATGGTAGGCGTTGAACGGTAATTTGTTTGTCACACTAACAGATGGCGCTTGTAGTACCTTATAACGCAGTATGGTTTTGCTACACAAAGATTTTGAATAGATGCAGACACCTAGTTCAAAGCACCCACTAAACTCCGCCTGGGATTGGCTTTCCCAGCCGTCTTGGGCTATTTTTGGAAACGATGATATCGTATCATCGTGTATGTAACTGGACTAGATATGGCGTTAATGGTTAAATTTATTTCGTTAAAAGTTTTTCGTTAATTTTTTTCTAACAAATAAAATTAACAGTTACAAATATTACTTCTGTAGTGATCTGTTATTTCTAATCGGTTGTGTTAATTTTATTGCTTAAGTTATTATATATTTAATTTTATTACTAAATGCTTAAATTTTACTCATGAAATTTTGAATTCAATAAACATTTCTTCATACTTTAGGTACCTACAGGGATCCTTTAGAATTAAAGTCTTGCTAGGTAAAGGTTTATTCATTAAATATTTACATTATGTTATAATTCACAGTAAATTGTTTATTATTTATAATGATATTTAGATACTCAGTATTTACTCTTCATATAAATGTTTTATATTTTTTTCCTTTAATATTTTTTCTTTTTTCTTTACTAAGCTAAGTAGACATTATACGTAATAATTTTATGTAGACATGATTCTTAGTTATATTTTATTAATGTTTAGAAACGTTATTTGTGCCACTTTAGCTGTGGATAGTCTTGTTCTTCGATCATTTATTATGTACCCAGCTTTCGAAAAAGCACGTTCACAGGGAACTGAAGTGACCATGTTACATCGAGTTTTAAAAATTTTATACAAAACCGGGTATAATATATATTTATGCGTGCACCACCACGTCAATGGACATGCTGTCCTTGAAATAACCGTTTCTTTTAAAAACATTTCAAGTTCCTCGATGGTTTTGGTATTGGCTGTCTAAGACGCAGTTGAGCGTTTGATTTTCAGATCAAATTCACCCCGTATTGATAGGTTTTCAGATCCAGTTTGCTCATTTTCACTCGTTGTAACACTTAAATCGTCGTCCGTCAGTAGATTTTGCATTATCGTCAACAAGTGCCTTTTTGTGTTCGTTAAAGCCACATCGTCCGAAAAAGCCACATCTTCATACCGTGGATCTAAAAGTGTGCACATTGCTATTGCCGTATTATGACGAATATCGCCAAGGCTTTGAACCAATCCTTCCTTTAATTTACATAACATGCCAAGGACGGGAGCGTACAAATTTCTGTTAGATAGATTGTCACACATGGACATTAAACTCGAAGTAAGCACTAAGGCAGTACTCGCGGTTAAATAATTTTCTCCGCTCATAACATTGCTTACTTCATAAAAAGGTTTTAAAACCCAGCACATTTGCTCAATGCATTCCCATTCTTCATTAGGGATTATAGGCAACGAAACGTTAATTGTGGCAATTGTTGCTTGAAGGACTTCCTTTAGGGCGTGAAATCTTTCCAACATTAAAAAAGTGGAATTCCACCTGTTGGGAACTGCTTTTACAACGGTTTTAGGTTATTGTATATTTTGGTTGTTAAATTGATATTTTAGCAGTTTTTCTTTTGCGTGACAACTTTTTTTTGAAAAAAGTCACTGTTTTCGTTACTTTCTCCAAAGTATTTTTATTTATATTTCAGGCATCCTGTACATATAAATTTAATTTATGTTCGTAGCAGCCAAAATGGTCCCAGTTTAATAATGTACACGCTCTTAACATATTGGCGGCATTATCCGACACAATAAAAATATTTTTTGGGATATTCCCCACGCTTCTCCTATTGCCTCTAACTCTTGAGCAATCCTGGCTCCCGTATGGTTCCCATCCAGGAGATCGCACTGCAATAAAACAGATTTAATTTCTAATTCATTGGAAAAGAAGTGTGCTGTTACTCCCAAATACTTGTCCAAAGTTCTGGATGACCAGCAGTCAACTGTTAAGCATACACTTTCTGCGTTTTCTTTTACAAAAATTTTAAAATATTGCCTTCGTTCTTCATAAAACGCTGGCAACATCGAAGAAGAAATTGTCTTCCTGCTTGGTAGTTCATATGATGGATTTAAAGCACGTACAAACTCTCTAAATCCAAGGTCATCTACGATTGAAAATGGTTGACAATCGTAGGCTATTAATTTTATGAGACACTTATCAATTATTTTTTTATCTCCTGGTCGAAGTTTCTTGGGTAGGTAAGATGACATCATGCATTGAACCTTATTCGCCGGCTCATTAGCTGACGAAATACCCACACCAGCATCACCGATAGTACCACCACCACCATCGTCATTACGACCACCTTCCCCAGTATATCCACACATGCCATTACCACCAGGTACACTACTATCCCCAACAACATTTATACTATCATCGGTAACAACAGTTCTCGGAATTCCTTCACCGTAACCACTTTCACCAACTGTTCCATGCGTTAAATTTGAATACACGCTAAGATGCTTTAACTTCAAGTGTGTTTTTAGATTGCTGGTTGAGCCTTTATACGATAAAGTTTTTTTACAATAATTACATATTGCCAATTTTTCGCCTCCGACACATTTTTCAAAATGGTCCCACAGCTGTGTGTGACGTCGCGGCTGGATAAAAAAGAAAATTAACACTACACTAAATAATACTATATAATATAAAAACTAATTTCACTCAATCTTAATTACCTTCCCTAGTACTTATTTCTACAACTTTTAATATATTCCTTAATATATTCATATCCCAAATCCCTTGTAATATTATGGTCATTCCCATATAAAAAAGTACTCTGTGATTATGGTGAACTCTAAATAAAATACATAGATAAATAAATATGTTTAAAATAAACACCAACCAATATTTCAGCCAATAGCGTATTAACAAAATCCATAAAATTAACATCAACCACTAACATATCCAGCCAATAGCGTTATCCCTATGTGTTAAAAATATCATTTTGTACGGTTTAATAAAAGTAACACTACAAAAGATTTAACGGCACATGATTTATTATTTAATATGATAATTTTCAATCACAAGTGCAACATGAAATATGAGATAAAAGTTTAAATTTATATCAAATAATTGTTACAATCCTTATTTTTAAAGTGAAGCCTAAATTTTAATGTAATAAAACAAAAGAATACATGTATTGATATTTTTAAAGAATATATCCTTTCGTATACGAAATTGCTATCTTTATAAAATTGTAATAGCGCCATCTACTTCATTCAATAGTTGAAGTCATTTTATCGAACGAAAATTACTTAACTCTCAAGATAATACGTCAGGAATACGCTAGATGGCACAAACACGGCTTTCAGCTAATTAATATTACATTAGCCGACAGCCGAGTTTTTGCCATCTATAAAATATTAAATCTGTCAATAAATCGATCGATTGTTTTCAATGGACTTGATAAGTTTAATAGTTATGGTTAATTTTATTTATTGAATAATTTTTTTAACTGTTTATTTTAACAGTTAAAACATATATTAGCCATCTACCTGTTCGCCAAGCGAGCGCGCGACATGTTATACTCCCGTTCGCTCGGGACCGTAATGGCGGGAAAATTTGCAAATTAGCAAATTTTTTGCTATATTGCAAATTTTGCTATATTTTCACTTTGAGACAATATTTATGGATAAAACTTACAGGAATTCTTGTTGAATGTATAAACTATCTGTTGCTTTGAATAAGGTCGTCACTTGGTTGGGTATAGTGAAATAAAACTAAACACGTATGCTCTGTTCAACGATCTATTGGACACTAAATGCATACAAGGAATGTGAGCGTAATAAACAAAATACATTATTTAGTCAAACATACCGCCCACCAAAAGGTACTTAAGACCTTTTCGAAATAAACAAATTAATAAAACATTTGAACTTAACTAGTAACTGAAACAATAAATGCTACTAACAATGTTTGTACTTGAAATTATTCATTGCTTTACTTTAAAACAAACTTTACCTTAAAACCTTACAATTTAACATTACAATTTAAATAATGCAAGTTGATAAATAGCTATTATTAGCTATAAAACTTAGAACAAACAAATAAAGAAAAACTTCACAAATATAATACTAATTTGATACTTAACTACTGAATATAATGCAAAGAATACAATTGAAAGTTATTGAATTAAATTAAAATATTAATCTTTATTAGAAATCGGTAATGCACACAAATTTGAGATGGATCTCCGAGTTAATTTACCATTATAACGGACGGTATACACGCGTGTTATATTGTCTTGTCCAGGATGTTTTTCAGTTATCCGTGCCAGAGCCCACTTGCTAGGCGGTAAATTTTCATCTTTTAGCAATACTATATCACCAACTTCAAACTCAGGTGTTCTCTTTAACCACTTAGGTCGCTGATTAAGTCGGGACAAATATTCAGTCTGCCAGCGTTTCCAAAACGCTTGAACCAGTCTTTGAGTGTGTTGCCATCTGGATAACTGACTGTAGTTCTCAATTGTATAATCGCGGTCTGGTACCGTGATTGGTGCTTCTCCAATTAAGAAATGTCCAGGCGTGAGTACTTGAATGTCATCAATCGTGTCCACATCTGTGGATAACGGTGTTAAAGGCCGAGAGTTCAGACATGCTTCGATTTGTGTAAGCACTGTCATGAATTCTTCAAATGTTAAGTTTGACTTCAGTGTCTTTCGTAAGTGCTGTTTGACTGATTTGACACCAGCCTCCCAGAGTCCTCCAAAGTGTGGTGTGTATGGTGGTGTAAAATGCCATTGCGTGCCATCACTTGCCAATTGATCTGCTATGTGTCCAGGCATTTCCAGTCCTGCCTCTCTCCACATTTTAACTAATTCCTTATTGGCTGCAACAAAGTTCGTTCCGTTATCGCTCCAGATTTCATTACATCTTCCTCTTCTGGCAACAAAACGTTTGAATGCTGCTATAAATGCATCAGATGTTAAATCGCTCACCATCTCTAAATGTATCGCCTTTACAGCCATGCAAATAAATATGCAAATGTAAGCCTTCCTGCTTTTAGCACCTCTTCCTTTAGAATTTAGCAGGTAAACTGGACCAGCAAAGTGTACTCCATTTCGAGAGAATGGACGCGTTGGGGTCACACGAGGCTCAGGTAAATCACCCATCACTTGTTGTCTGAAAGTAGCTCGTTGCCGTGCACAAGTAAGACATCTTTGTATGTACCTTTTCACCAAATTCTTGCAGCCAATGATCCAGTATTTACTCATGAGGTATGCAATCATAAGTTTAATTCCACCATGCATTGTTTTCTGGTGTGCGTCAGCAAGAACCAGTGTTACGAAGGTGTTTCTCTTACCTATGATTATAGGGTGTTTTATGTCTTCATCGACGTGTGCATTTCTTAATCTGCCGCCCACCCTGAGGATATTTCGTTCATCAATGTATGGGCTTAGCGTCTTCAATATGCTCGTGGCCTTCACAGGCTTGTGGTCTTTTAATCTTCTTATCTCGTCTGAAAATTCTTCTTGTTGTACTTGTCTTATACAAATATCTAAAGCATTGTGCATTTTTACTACAGTCAATTCATAGTTAGGAATCCTTTGATCCCTTTTCATATTTAGAAATCTTTTACATATTACTATTACTCTTAACAGCTCCGTAAGTGTATCATATTCTTCAAATTTAATTATTTTTCTTTCACAATCCGTAACATTAACATAGGACTGTATGGCCTTTTTCCTTTCCATTTGTGTAGGTGGTATTGAAGGTCTAGTATACTCAATGTGTTTTTCGCCGAGCCAAGTTGGTCCCTTCCACCATAACGTTTTCTGCTGTATCTCTGATGTCAAAGCACCTCTTGAAGCTATATCAGCTGGATTGTCTGACGACTTCACATGATACCACTGGGAGACGCTTGTTTGCTCCAGTATTTCCACTACTCGGTTTGCAACAAATGGCTTCCACCGATTTGGTTCCCCAAAAAGCCATGATAATACAATTGTAGAGTCAGTCCATGTAAATACATTTTGTGATGGAATTCTCATATCGTTGCTTACTTTGTATAATAATTTGGCTAGCAGGGTTGCTCCACTTAGTTCAAGTCGCGGTAAAGAAATGGTCTTAACAGGAGCGACTCTCGTCCTCGCGGCGATGATGTGTGTTTTTATATCACCATCTTTCGTTAGTACTTGGCAATATACTACAGCTGCGTATGCCCTCTCAGAAGCATCGCAGAATCCATGTAATGTTACTCGATCCTTTTCATTGCTTAAAATGTTCACCCATCGTTGAACTCTTATTTTATTGACATTTTTTAAATCTTCTTTTATGATTTCCCATTCTCTTTTCAGTTCTTTATTTATGTCTTCGTCCCAACCAACTCCTTCTAGCCACAATCTTTGCACAAGTATCATTGCTCTAACAATTACTGGTGCTATCCATCCAAGTGGATCAAAGAGTCTTTGTAAATATGACAGTATGAGTCTTTTTGTAATATTGGTTGATATAGGTTCCAGTTGCAGTTGGTAACAAAAATTATCTTCTCCAAGATTCCATGTTAGGCCAAGGGCTTTAATGGTGCCATCTAGTTTCAAATTAAGACTAGCCTTTGTGGTGATTCGGTCTGGTTCTATCGATTTTAAAAACTCAGGATCATTTGAGGCCCATTTCTGAAGTTCAAATCCACCTCGTTTAAGAATTGTCATGATTTCTTTGCTGATACGAGTTGCTTGTTCTGTTGTGTCACAGCCTGAAGTCAAGTCATCGACGTAAAAGTCTTCACGAATAATTCTAGCAGCTTCAGAATATTCTTCACCCTCATCATCTGCGAGTTTCATCAAAGTTGTGACAGCTAGGTAAGGTGCACATGCTGTACCAAATGTGACAGTTTTCAATCTGTAATCTTTAACATCCGCTAGCTGGTCACCAGCTCTGCCTGTGGTGTTACGACGCCAGAGTATTCTGTGGTAGTCTGTATCCTTCTTCTCCAAGAGAATCATTCTGTACATTTTCATTATGTCACTTGAAAAGCATACCCTATGCATGCGCCATCTCATTATTATGCTTCGCATATCTTAGAGTACCGGTCCAGTCATGAGCTCATCATTCAAAGATATGCCATTATTAGCTTTGCACGAAGCGTCAAATACAACTCTGATTTTAGTTGTCTCCTTATCTCTTCGAATAACGGCATGATGTGGTAAATAAACAGAACGATTGTTTATTTCATCTTTCGGAACTTCTTCCATATGTCCCATTGCTAAGTATTCTTCTAATACCTTGTCGTACTCTTCTTTTAAATCCGGTGTTTTATATAGTCTTTTTTCTTGCTGAATCAAGCGCTTCATTGCAATTTCTCTCGTATTTCCGTCCGGTGTAACAATGTCATTGGAACGAAATGGAAGTCCCACAATGTATCTTCCCTCGCTGTTTCTTTTATAATTCTCTTCATAGAATTTTTCACATCGTTTTTCTTCTTTGGTGTGCTTTCTTTTTGAATCTTGATCTATTTCCCAAATTGCCTTTAAGAAATCTTCTGCTATGATCTGATGATGCATAACCAGTACTGACTCTGCTTGTTGTGGTCTATCATCTATATTTCCGAATAAAATCCAGCCAAGGTTTGTTTTATGAGCGCACGGAGACCCTGGTGGACCCTTGATTAATTCATTTTCCACTATACGTGCGTATACGTCAACACCCAAGAGCAGGTCAATAGAACCTGGTTTGTAGTAGTTTGGGTCAGCTAGTTCTAACCCATCTAAATGAGGCCAATTGCCCTTTTTGATTATGTGCGAAGGTATTTTAGTTGTAAGTTGTTTTGACATAACATAAGTTCTGACTTCTAGGTTGTAAGCTGCGCATCTCGACTGTACGTTGATTTGAACGACTTGTTTTAAATCTTCTCTAGTTGATCCAACACCAATGACCGCACCCCTAATTGGATATCTCCTAGCCTTGAGTAGTTGTGCAGCACGTTCACTTATGAAGCTAGCTTGGGAGCCTTGGTCAATTAATGCTCGCAGCGTGGTCATATAATTGTCTTCACTTCTTACTATTACAATTGCTGTTGCAAGTAATGCTGTACTTTCTTTGCTAGAACTGTGTGCAACCACTGTAATGCTTTCTTTCTCTCCTTCATTCTTCTCCACGTTTGTATGTAAAGCCACTTCAGGTTGTTTTGTACGTACTTTATCAGAATTGCCTGTTGTGCTTTCACTTACGTTGCTTTCCTTATTTTCGTGAAGAAGAGAATGGTGGCGCCTTTTGCATAACCGACAACATGTTGGAATACGACATTGCCTTACAGAGTGTCCAGGTGAAAGGCAATTGAAGCACAAGTTATTAGTTTTAATGAATTCACTTCGTTGTAGTGGTGAATGTTTTCCGAACACTTTACAATGGCTAAGTGTATGATTTTCATTGCACATTTGACATTTTTTGCATGTTTCTACGTTGGTTGTAATGTGATACGACTTCTCTCGTTGGATGACATTATTATTCAATCTTTGTTTCGTCGGTTCTGTGAGCTCCAACGTGCGAAAACGGCTTTCTAAAAATTTACGAAAAATATCGAGTGATGGAAGACTATCAGGATCTTGGCAATTGTTGCTAACGTGTTCTTCCCAGTCTTTATGCGTCTCAGAGTCTAGTTTCTGCACAGTCACAAATATTATCATAGGATCCCAGTTTTCAATATTTACCTTCATGTTTTTAAGCTGATGCAAACATTCGAACGTAGTATCTAGCAAACTCTTAATATGATTTGAAGAATTTACGGTCATCTTCTTTTGTGAAAAAAGTTTTTTCATGACGGCGTTGATAGTTATTCGTTTATTACCATATCGTCTTTTTAATATGTCCCATGCTTGTTCATAGTTCGAATCTGTTACCTGTACATGTTTTAATATAGACGCAGCTTCACCAGTAAGACTAGTTTTTAAATAATGCAATTTCTGTACATTATTAAGCGTTTCGTTAGTGTGAACAAGTGTATTAAACAAGTCATGAAACGATAACCACTCTTCATAATGCCCACTATAGGTTGGTAACTGTATTTTGGGTAGCACTACACGAGTTTGTTGAGATTGAGATTCACTTGATATTAATAACGGAGTACTGTCACTAACTTGTTGGGATACTAACAAATCTTTGAGCTCAGTTTTCAAAGTAATGTATATTTCTTCATGGTCATAAAACTCCTCCTGCGCAATGTACGGTATTTGCTCTCTTTTTTCCCTCGATATGTTGCAAATAATTTGGTCGTAAGCTTCTTTATATTCGCACCAATAATCTTCTAAACATTTAAGGCGTGATTCGACGTAATTTCGTGTTAATCTTGCTTTTGGGCACTTTTTCAGGTTAATTTGTGTTTTCTTCATAGTGTGTGCAATGTTTTCCACTTTAATCAAAGCTTTTTCCACTTCCGTAGCCATTATTTATACAAAGTAGATATAAAATCTTTAATCTTAACAAAGTAAAATGAAATGAATTTAAACTCAAACTCTTGCTAATGAATTTAAACTCCAACACTTGTTAACAAGTCGACCCTTTTTTTTCAAATCTTTGTTCTTGGGCAGCCCCTAAAGGAGCAGGTAAACGTCGCTGGATCCGGCTCGAATTTGGACCATATGTTGCTTTGAATAAGGTCGTCACTTGGTTGGGTATAGTGAAATAAAACTAAACACGTATGCTCTGTTCAACGATCTATTGGACACTAAATGCATACAAGGAATGTGAGCGTAATAAACAAAATACATTATTTAGTCAAACACTATCGAATAAAATTATTTTTGGTTGCTAGAAATTGTAATAAAATACGTAAATTACCCTGTATAGCATAGTAGTATACTTCAATTTTAGTGACAAAATTACTACTAATTTGAATTCTACACTTTTGTTTTTAGAGAAATTTATATGAAAATGTTTGGAAATATGTATATTTTTATGTTTTATGTGTTTCCATTCGTTACTCATACCAAAATATTAAAATATTAAAAAATTAAAAAAAATAATAATTTTATCTGTATGACATTTCGAACAATATTTCAAACATATTTTTGTGTGAATTTGAAATAAATACAACGTCAAGTTATTTGAAATATGTAAGAAAACTATTTTTACTTACATTTTACACTAAAAATAAATGAGAATTTGGAAAATAACACATTTATGACCCAACCGCCAAAATGGAGCTTCCGGATTTTGAAGTACTTTTGGCAATTTACTTTTCACTTTTTATACCACAAATTATATATCTACGTGTTTACTATATTACAAGGAATATAAAAAAGTATAACACTTTCGTTTTTAGTCCAGACACAAATATAAAATTCTATAAAAAAGACGGAGCATCTTCATCAAAACGACACGTGGAACGCCGAAAGTTCAGAGTGATTTCTTTTTTTTTTTCTAAGAAACATTGCCAGGTTATGGTTTAAAATAAAAGAGCATATCTTTGTCTTTGATACTATTATCTATTGCATAGTGTCTTTGGTTTTGTTTAAAACGAAAAAATAGTTTTTTCATAGGTACACACGTTTACATAATTCTGATCTAATTAGCGCACTACTTGGCGGACGGAAGGTTGGTATTGTACGATCAAAAGTGCGCATGGCTTGGTTAACAGGCTTGGTTAACTAGACTATAATCTGATTCTCAAATACTGATAATTAGAAATGACTACTGATACTAGTACTGATAGTACTAGTTAAATTTCGTACTAGGTGCCCCTAGTCCTAGTCCAATTCCGAATTAATACTCGATCCAAATATCTGTTCCACCTAGTCCATAAAGTATCAAGTACGCACAAAGTTTAGTATTGTCGGAATAGGATGAACTTTGGTTTCAAGTATGCTTTACGTGCGTGCTACTGAAACATGAGCACTGTGCAATAATGAATTTTAATCTTCCTTTCGTACTTTACACAGGCTTAGGTCTGTCAACGTACTACATTGTAGATTGTTGGCCATGTTGGCGTTTTTAAAAGATTTTAATTCATTTTTATTTCAATGTATCAGATTTTGCTTTTTTTGTTTAGTGTTTTTTTATTTTGTTTTTTTAATCACTTAATCTACAGTTATTGTTTTTTATATATACGGAGAAAATCAGACGTGAGAATTTTGATTTAAGAATATTAATTGTTGCACTTTTCGAGTTCCCAGCCTCGTTTTCTTGTCATTTAGCAATAAGCCACATGAGGAAAATAATCTCTCACAAGGGACACTCGTGGCCATTGCATTCAACTTAATGAGTGCCAGAGCATACAAATGTTAAATAATTTATCTATATCAGATTTATATTTGTCAGCATTTTTTTATATATGTATAAAGCTATAGTTCTCGCAACCGGTTGTACTAATCGCACCAAGTTATTGGACGGCCGTTGTTCACCTTCAGGTTGTTGAACTATTCCAGCAGATTGGTCTGATATTGGTGGTTGCTGGTTAGTCTGGGATATTATCACTGGGGTTGGAATGTCGTTTCTTCTAACTAAACTTACGAATGGATGTTTACATTTAATGTGTTTTGTAAGGTTTGATACAGAACTTTTAAAACTTAGTTGTATTTTACAATTATTACACTCGGCCATTTGTTGCCCTTTGTCCGTAAAATGTGGGACCATTTACTACAACAGTAAGTAATATATTTAACTGTTATTTTAATATCTTAAAAAATTAACAGTTAACTTTTAACAAGTTTTTGAATAAATACTTTAATCTATCGCGAACAAAACCAATACATAAAATAATCAAAATAGTCCTTTGTAGACACCCCTAAGAATAATTATTTTTTAAATGTTATTTATATCAATTATACAACTACAATTCTAAAAAAATATTATAATTATCCTGGTTACTAAATTACGAGTATTGAGATTATACGAGATATAAATTAAGATAATTTACTTCAAAAGCTCCCTTCCGCCATTACCTACTTTCTTTACTGGATATGTAATTAAATAATGTAATTTCATATTTTCTAAAATTTGTTTTAATTGATTTATCTTAAAATTGTCAATTTATTTGAAAAACTCTAGAATGGGAACATCCATCTATTGATTTTGTATCTCTATTGATTTTAAGCTGCTACGGTTTTTTTTACCATTGCTATAATTCTATAATAGGTTGATGCAGTATAAAGTAGCTCATAATGACGGAAGGGAGAATTTGAAGTAGATTATTTTCATATATTATTTCTCATATAATCTTAATAGTAACGAGACAATATTGTAAAAAAATATTATAATTAATAATATTTTTTTAAAATATTGTTTGTATAGTTCTTATAAATAAACATTAAAGAAAAGAATAGTTCTGAAAACAAAAAATAAAAAGTTGGTGAAGTTTACTCCATAAAAACGATTGTAAAATATACAGATTAGTAAATGTGAGTAAATAAACGCTTTTTTATATTACTGAAAGCAAGCATGATATATTTACTTTTATTAATTATATAATTTATATCATTGACTTATATATTACTAGCGTAAGGACCGGGCCGTCCGAACGACTAAAACGGACTAGTGCGTTGGCCCTAAATTAGGGCCAACGCGAATCGTTCGTCAGTGGTACGCGCGCAGAACAGATTTGATTGTCATCTTGTCATAAATATGCCTAGTTGCGTTGTAAATGGATGCAAAAATTACGATACAAGGAAAAAAAGGAACATGGGATATCTTACCATAGGTAAGTAAACCTTACATTAATTTTGTTATAATTAAATTATTATATAAACGCATTTTCAACACACAGTTTTACAGTTAGTCAGCTTAGTTACGTTACCAAGATTAAGATAGTAAAATTATATTATTTTCAAAATATTATTGTCCAAAATTATACCACGTTTGACATTTCATGTTTCTTTTTCCCCATGCGCCGATATATTGGCCTCACGCGAATAATCTATACGTTTCGTTATTTGCCGGTTTCATTTTTATTTCTGTTTTATTTTGTATGAAGTTAGAGTAAGTTAAATTTTGAACATTGGTACCCAATTTTTTCTATATTCAATAGGGGTAAAACGAAAGAAGTACAAAAGAAACAATAACTACTTAATTGAAACTGAAAATCTGATTCATAAATTATTTTGAAATTTTGTTTTCTTTTCAACACGCAAACTGAAAGAAGCTGCTGCCGTCATCAAGCTTCTGGTAAAAATGGATAGGCGAAGACTTATAAAGAATGTTTATACATGTGCGATGACAAATTGCTTTTCAAATCATTTATAAATTACAGATTTCCAAATGATTCAACACGTAAAGAGATTTGGAGTCGTATTATTAGGGAACAACGAAAAGAGCCTTATTTCAAGCCTCATAAAAACGCAAGAGTATGCTCTGCTCATTTTTGTGACAAAGATGTTGATATTTCAATGCTATATGCTATACCGCGATTGGAGACTGAAGTATTGGTCTCATGCATACCTACTTATCTACAGTAAAATAAATTTTGTTTACTTGTTCTCCATATTCAGAACCCTATCTATATAAATTATTTACAGATTTGTGAGAACGAAGAACTCCGGCCTTCAACCGATCTCAATTCAATATTTGACACGCCAAGGGAAGTACACCTAAAAGAAAGAATTCATAGGTTAGAAAAACGTCAAAGGGTTTCAGCTAAGAAAATAAAAAAAATTTAAAAACAGAATGCTAGGTTAAAAAAGAAAAACAAATCACTGCTATATATAATTAAAGATTTGAAACAGAAGTAGTATATCACAGAGGACATTGAGTCTGCTCTTGGAACAAAAGCCGAAATACGAGGGTGGATTGAAAAGTACTCGGCCTAACCAAGAAAATAAACACATACTAAATCAGTTATATTTTTATTTTTCTACATAATCACCATCAAGTTCAATACACTTTTGCCACCTCCCCTTCCAAGCATTTAGACCGTTGAAAAAAAAATGATTCTTCCTTAGAGTCAAAATATGCGTCTACAGCTGCTTTGACCTCGTCGTTTGTCGAAAATCTTTGACCTCCCAAGTGCTTTTTTAGGTTAGGGAACAGAAAGAAGTCTGATGGTGCCAGATCAGGTGAATACGGCGGATGCGGTAACAATTCAAAGCCACAGTTGTGAATTTCAGCCATTGACTGTACTGACGTGTGAACACGGGCGTTATCTTGATGAAACAGGACTTTTCTTCTGAGCATTCCTCGACGTTTTTCTTTTATTTCCTCTCGTAAACGACGTAGTAAGGTGCAGTAGTAATCAGAGTTTATAGACTGACCCCTTTCAAGATAATCAATCATAATCACACCTTTCGAGTCCCAGAATACTGAAGCCATCACCTTATTTGCCGACAAAATCGACTTAGCCTTTTTAGGGGGTGGTGAACCAGGTCTTCTCCACTGTTTTGATTGTTGTTTTGTTTCCGGTGTACAGTAATGAACCCATGTTTCGTCCATAGTAACAAAACGATTCAAAAAATCATCTGCATCGGCTTCAAATAACTCCAAACAGTCGCGTGAAATAGTCAATCGCGTCCTTTTTTGTTCAACTGAAAGCAGTCGCGGAACCCACCTCGCAGACACCTTGTGGAAACCCAACTCGTTGACAATGATGTTTTGAGTTCGTTCATAAGAGATGCCTATAATCTCGGCTATCTCTCTAATTTTTAATCTGCGGTCTCCCATTATTAAATCAAGTACTTTTTTAATATTTTCGTCAGTAGTTGACGTCGAAGGCCTTCCAGAGCGGGGTTCATCTTTCACACTCTCTCTACCACGCTTAAATTCTGCTATCCATTTTTTGACGGATGAATATGACAGAGCACAATCGCCTAATGTACTGATTGAATGTTCTTATGGAGGTACTTAATGACGGCACGCTGCTCGATTTGCTCCATTCGCGGAAATTATGTGCGATTACTTTGTTAATAAATTTATAAAATCACAACTAATTATCGCACATGTTTCGAACTTCACACAATGAACTAGTCTGAACTGAACTAAATAATGTGGGTAGATTTGATTTTTGGAATTGAATGGATCTGTGTTAGGCCGAGTACTTTTCAATCCACCCTCGTAACAGCTTTACAGACTACAATTGCTTAAAAATAAATACAGTAGAAATAGAAACAAGCCAAGAAAAACAAAGGGACCGTCTTATCCACCCGCCCTTCGAAAACTTGCTATGACATTAAATTTTTACTCTCCATCTGCCTATAAATATGTACGGCGAAAATTTGACTGTTATCTTCCTCACCCAAGAACCTTGACTTAATGGTAAATTAATAAAGACTTGTTAGTTGTGTGTTATAAACCGGACGCGTATATGTTTTACTTCATAGGTTTGATTGTACTCTTTGTTATAGGTATAGCTCCATTAACGGCGAACCTGGATTCACACAGGAATCGTTTGAAATGCTTAAACTCAATATATCAGAAAATGTTGAATGCTGTCTAATTTTTGATAAGATGAACATTCGACAGGCCAAATCATGGAAAGACGAAAGAAATGTTTGTCACGTAAACATGGAGTATGAAAAAATTTACAAAGAAAATAAAGCCACCAAAGCTTTTATAATGATGCTGTTAGTATTTCTGAAAATTGGACAATACCAGTCGGTTATTTTTGGTGGATGGTTTTACTAGCGAACTTATAGCAAATACTGTTAATATTTGTCTTGAAAAATTTAATTCCGTCGGTGTCAATGTCGAAGCTCTCACATTCGAGGATGTTCTACGAATGTTTACGCTGCAAACATTCTGGGTTACAACATAAGTAGTACAGGTCAATTAAAAACAACATTCCCTCACCCTGTTACAAAAGTAAATATTGTAGTTTTCATGGACGCATGTCACATGATACAGTTAGTAAGGAACGGGTTTGAAAAAAGAAAGATAATTTTCAACGAGAACGATCAGCGAATATAGTGGAAATTTTTGATTCGGCTCTTAAAACTCCAAACAAACCAGCGGCTAAATTTTGCTAATAAATTAACCTACAGACACATATATTTTAAAAACCAAATAATGAAAGTTAAATTAGCGACTCAATTGCTAAGCCGAAGTGTTGCAAAAGCACTGACACTCTGCAACGAAATATTACAATGTAGTTATTTTTCAAAAAGTAGTGCGACAGTCGATTTCATTAGTTTATTAAATAATATATTCGATATTTTGAATTCTCGCAGATTCAATCAATCTGGATACAAGAGAGCCATTTCTCCAAAAAATAAAGAAAAAATATTCAATTTTATTGAGGAGGCTATTGGTTACATTAAAGGTCTAAAAATGTTTGCTAATGTGAAAAGAAAGATTAAATGACATAACAGACCACCACGAATTATGATGATTATTAGAAAAAAAATTATTTTGGAATCTAGAATCAAAATGGGATTCTTAGGATTGATTGTGTGCTTAGAAAGTTTAAAACTCCTCTATTTAAATTTAGTTGAGTCGAATTCTAAATTGAAGTACATTTCGACGTATCGCCTGTCTTGGGATCATTTAGAGCTATTTTTTAGCTTGATAAGAAAGCACGGTGGATACAATGATAACCCAAACGCTATACAACTTAAAGGAGCGTATAGGCGTTGCATGAATCAATTATCATTAAAATCGTCATTTACTGGAAACAGTATTCCTTTGGATAATTTTCCAACATAACACTGTCTCATCTGTAAATGCTATTAACTGTACCACTGAAATGAATCGTCACGCAGAAGAAGACAAGCCCATGGACACATCGACAGATACATATCAAGAGGAAAATGATGTAGTTTATTCAAATAACTGTGAACAGTTATCGCATACTTTGGATAACCCAACTGAAAACGTCTTTGGGCACCTCACAGTGAATATAGAACTTATTATTGGGTATATTGCCGGATGGGTAGCCAGAAGTTTAACAAAAAAGATTAAGTGTGAAATTTGTGTAAACAGTCTGGTTAGTAATGAAAACTTATTCTTTCATAAACTGATTGAATTAACAAATATGGGCGGACTTTGCTTTTCTTCTCCGGACCTGTTTGATGTATGTCTAGAAACCGAAAAAAATATAAGACACAATAATAGACCCCAATTTATGGCAAAAAGTGACTATATGTTTCTGTCAACAAAAACTCTAGCAAAGTTTATAGGAAAGAGTACTTTCACTGTTTTAAACTTGCACTCTGTTGATCAGCCGGCAACATTGAATCATGGATTGCACCTTATTCGAAACATAAATAAGAAGTATATAAATGTCAGAATGCATCACGAGACATCATGCTATCATGGAAAACACGAGGAAGGGAACTGAAAGACAAACATTTAAAAAAATCATTTTCATTAGTTAAAGATCTGGTCTACATATTTCTCGGATTTTATATTCTTTGCGAGTTTCTTTTAACTTGATTTGAGATCTGTAAATAATAATTAAAAAAAACTCGACATTAGCTTGCTCTGCTCCTTCTGTTTTCCATCTTTGTTTTCATTTATTACTTACAATAAATAGTAATGGAGAACCAACTCCAGCTTCCTCATATTCCTTGCTCCACAATGCAGCAAGGAATATGAGGAAGCTCTCAGGTTTATTGCTGCGTTGAAGTTACAGTTGAATGAGGCGAATGAGCAAATAGCACAACTTAAAACATACAAAGATAACCTAAAAGCCTCCCAGACTCAAAGCCTGTTCTCTGAGCTTGTGCAATGTAATACCTATAACTTATTACAGCAATGCGCAACAATAGATTTGACAGGTGACAACTCCACTTTAGGAAAAACAGTAAGGATTGATTGCAGTAAAACCAAATTGAAGAAATATATAAAAATTAATAAATATATGAAGAAAATTCAAAAATTAATAAAAAGTAAGATCAATACCAAAAATTAGGTGAATGTGTGTAAAGAAAAGCAAGCATAAATGTATGAACTTTAACTGTATTCAATTGAAGTGGATAACATTAGGTAAAGAATGTTATGAGACTGACATAGAGTGCCTTTTATTTTACTACACTAGAAATTTTACTACTTTCTGACTCCCTTCAGCAACTTTTTAGCAACTTTGTCCAATAAATATAAATCGGCCCAAAATTAAATTAAAGAACACATACTGGCTATGGATAACCTGGCAAAGACATGTAAATGTAATGAGGACCGTTTTGACTCCATAGTAAATCATCAATGTGAGTGTCAGCGGTCAATACTGGTTTCTTCAGAGTCGGTGTGTGCTGATAATATTATATCACCACCAAAACTATGACAGTATCATAACGGACGATATTAAAATAAAATATTATCAAAAATAATATAATTGTTTATAGCGAAGACATGGGAAAAAATTTAGGCATAATATTAAATAACACTTTTAAGAGGCAAAAAATTACAAATTGCTGCATGCCTGGAGCATCTCTTAGTGACATTCTAAATAAAATTATAGAATTACTAAATTATCAATATAATAATAGTCCAAATAGTACAATAATAGTTTTGGTTGGTAGAAGAGGCAGTGTAAACAACAAACATTTAAATAATACTAGTTTTTACGGAATTTATCGCGTATATTTAACTTTTTAAATACCCGACGTTTCGAACGCTTTACAGCACTCATGGTCACGGGCGGGACTGAGATGTTCAACGTCCATATGTCATAGTTAACCGCGGTTACCATAGATTAAAATTTAACTTTTGTTCCGATCTATGCAGTATGAACTTATGGTATCATGAAGTCTTGCAGTTGTATGCTTGGGTTGGGATTTAATTTTATTTATTATAGGATCCCAAGCAGATGGTAGCACCCAGCCATCTTCTCTATTGAAATTAGGATGTTTTTGATTTCAATAGCCTCGCGAATCATCCTTGGAAGGAATCGGTGTTCTTTAGCGAGGATCTGCGGTCTATCAAATCTGATGTAGTGACGGGGGCGATCCTGTACGTGTTCACAGACTGCAGACTTCCCAACCCAAGCATACAACTGCAAGACTTCATGATACCATAAGTTCATACTGCATAGATCGGAACAAAAGTTAAATTTTAATCTATGGTAACCGCGGTTAACTATGACATATGGACGTTGAACATCTCAGTCCCGCCCGTGACCATGAGTGCTGTAAAGCGTTCGAAACGTCGGGTATTTAAAAAGTTAAATATACGCGATAAATTCCGTAAAAACTAGTATTATTTCAATGTGTAGTGTTCGCGTAAATATAAGAAATCATGAAACAAACATTTATTAAGATATACTGTACAACTTAATTAATTAAATGTAAATGAAATTACTTGTTCACACTTCTTTATATACAAGGATTGCCACAAGAAAATAATTTAAGACACTATTTAAATTTACAAATGAATAATTTAATTTGTTATAATAATTTAAAGGGGAATGGCGGGCTTGTATTAGAGTTTCGTACTACTAATAAAATTTCGTGTTTTGGGATATTTTTGGTTTTAATTGGTAGTTAGTAGGATAGACAAACCCCTTTTAAATTCTTCGATTTAGAGTTTATTTAGAGTTATAACCAGTTTTAATTTTTAAGATTATCTACACAGACTAATAATAATATTATGTACTAGTGTTACAATATTTTTTTAATTAACTGGCTTTACGGCTTTGGGTTCTGGCCCTTCTGAGCCTATCATTTCTTTCGTAATCTTCGTTTTTATATATTTTTTCGTCACAATATGCTGATGTGTCACAGTTTTTGGAAGATTATATCAACATCCAACCACTTGTGTCGTCGTTTTCTCTAATAGTTTACACGCGCAGGCAATTCACAAAATCGCATCACTTTTACGAATCAAAATATACTTCAAACCATTATTCAAGCAACAAAACAGGAGCGACAGATTGCGAATGCCTCGTTTTGAGTAAAAAAGGTCTCCGGATCTCTACACTCACCATACGAAACACAACAGTATTAAGCTGCTATTTTACACTGGTATTCTGTGAGAGCGTGGTTCTTCCCCGGTCGAGCCAACCCATTCGTATTACAACTATACTATTGATATAGCTTCAGCATGGCTCTACCACGTACAAAACTTCACGATGCTATTTAAGCCCGCGACGTGTGCGGTTGATTGCGACTGTCTCTGCACCAGAGGGCTACGTAATAAAATGCTGGATTAATACTCATCATCTGAATACTCTAATAGCTCAAGAGCTAAGTGCTCAGCATAATTTAAACTGGTTGCAATTTTAAGTGTTGCTTTACCATGTGCACTGTGGTGAATGGAAACATCGTGAGGAAACCCGTATATCTGAGAAATAAAATATATTTGGACGCCAACAGAACAGAACAGAACATCGCAGCTTATTGCTCTAAAACCCTTTTAGAAATGAGAAGAAGAGAGTTTTAACTTTAAAAGTCGTCTTAACTTTTCATATACGCGCTATACGGTCAAAGTCGCGGGCAGCAACAATTGTAGTAATACAATGGTAAATGTGATAATTTGTATTTTCAGGCTTGTGAACAACACCAATCCAGGAATGGTGAAGAAGGTGAACGAATCGAAGATGGCGTTCAAATGCATGGAGAACATCAACGCGTTCTTGGAAGCGGCGCGCCAGCTCGGCGTACCAGCGCAGGAAACATTCCAGACGGTCGACCTTTGGGAGCGACAGAACCTGAACTCTGTGGTTATTTGCTTGCAGTCGCTCGGGAGAAAGGTTAATTAAACCGCATTTTTATATATATAGAATAAATATATTAACTTTGGCCACTCACTATATCTATGAAAATTTGATGTATGTTCACAAAAACAAAGGTAGTTTTAGTAAAAAAAATGTGACATACGCTCTGTAAACACTAGGAACAAACACAAGCTAGTGATACCAGTTTCTCGACTCAACAGAGTCAGTAATTCATTCTTGGGGCAATGTATACGCTATTACAACAAAGTCCCAGGAAACATACAAGGTCTCTATTACCAAGTTTAAATATTAAATTAAACAAAAACTGTATAAAAAGGGTTATTATGATATAAATGAATACATGGTTGATAATAACCCCTGGGAATGAGGTGGTCGCTTCCAAGCTGTTTTTAAAATTAATTTTGTAAATATTATGTGACCATTGACATAGTAATTTATTTTAAAAAAAAGTCCCGCTAGGTTTCTTGGTGATTCTTCCCAGGACAGAGGTTTTTTTTCGAACTAGTGGTAAAGTAAAAAATTGACTTTCAATAAGAATTACTAGTAATCTAGCGGGTGTTTTTTTTAGAGGTATAGAACTTTGAAATGGAATAAAATAAACATGGTTTTTTTTATTGACATGAAATTTATTCGAGAGAGAGAGAGAGAGAGAGATTCTTTATTCGAAAGACAATCTTCTGGCATTATAATTTAAATATTACTTCTGGCATATGACCGCAACGGCTGGCTCGGACGTAGTCTAATCTGAAGGTCCAATTTTCGATGACTTTTTCCAACATTTGTGGCCGTATATCGGCAATAACGCGCCGAATGTTGTCCTCCAGGTGGTCAATCGTTTCGGGCTTGTCAGCGTAGACTTGCGACTTCACATATCCTCACAGAAAATAGTCAAGCGGCGTTAAATCGCACGATCTTGGAGGCCAATTCACGGGTCCGAAATGTGAAACTATGCGGTTACCAAACGTTTCCTTCAATAAATCAATTGTAGCACGAGCTGTGTGAGATGTTGCGCCGTCTTGTTGAAACCACAACTCCTGCACATCGTGGTTGTTCAATTGATGAACAAAAAAGTCGGTAATCATCGCTCTATAGCGGTCACCATTGACTGTAACGTTCTGGCCAGCATCATTTTTAAAGAAGTACGGACCAATTATTCCACCAGCCCATAAAGCACACCACACAGTCAGTTTTTCTGGATGTAACGGTGTCTCAACATACACTTGAGGATTATTATCACTCCAAATACGGCAGTTTTGTTTATTGACATATCCATTCAACCAAAAGTGAGCTTCATCGCTAAACAAAATTCGCTTATGAAAATCAGGATCGTCGGCAATCTTATTTTGTGCCCATTCACCGAATCTACGCCGTGCCAGGTGATCGCGAGGCTTCAGTTCTTGCACGAGTTGGATTTTGTAAGCACGCAAACAAAGATCTTTCCGCAAAATCTTAAATAAAGTGGATGGACACATATCCAATTCCTGTGCACGTCAAATCAAAATGCAGATGTCAGTCGTTGTCAACGTGAGGACTAAGATGGAATGCCTCTCATCCAGTAAAAAGAGTCTCCAGTTCTCTACACATCACCGTACGAAACACAGCAGCATTAAGCTGCTATTTTACGGTGATATTCTGTGAGAGTGTGGTCCTTCCCCGGTCGAGCCGACCCATTCGTGTTAGCTTCAGCATGGCTCTACCGCATACAAAACTTCACGATGCTATTTAAGCCCGCGGCGTGTGCGGTTGTTTGCGACTGTCTCTGCACCAGTGGGCTACGTAATAAAATGCAGGGTTAATACTCATCATCTGAATAGTCTAATAGCTCAAGAGCTAAGTGCTCACCATAATTTAACCTGGTTGCGGTTCCCGCCAGCACCAATGTGATTGAAGATTTATTTGCAATTTTAAGTGTTGATTTACCATGTGCACTATGGTGAATGGAAACATCGTGAAGAAACCTGCATATCTGAGAAATAAAATATATTTGGACACCAACACGCAGTGGAACAGCGCAGCTTATTGTTCTTAAACCCTTATAGAAATGCGAAGAAGAGAGTTTTAGTTTTAATAGTCGTCTTAACTTTTCAAATACGCGCTATACGGTCAAAGTCGCAGGCAGCAACAATTGTAGTAATACAATGGTATCACATTTACCATTGTATTACTACAATTGTTGCTGCCAATTTGTATTTTCAGGCTTGTGAACAACATCAAACCAGGAATGGTGAAGAACGTGAACGAATCGAAGATGGCGTTCAAATGCATGGAGAACATCAACGCGTTCCTGGAAGCGGCGCGCCAGCTCGGCGAACCGACGCAGGAAACATCCAGACGGTCGACCTTTGGGAGCGACAGAACCTGAACTCTGTGGTTATTTGTTTGCAATTTTTTTGTGGTTTTTTTAAATCGCATTTTTTTATATCTAGAATAAAATATATATTAGCTTTGGCCACTCACTATATCTATGAAAATTTGATGTATGTTCACAAAAACAAAGGTAGTTTTAGTAAAAAAAATGTGACATACGCTCTGTAAACACTAGGAACAAACACAAGCTAGTGATACCAGTTTCTCGACTCAACAGAGTCAGTAATTCATTCTTGGGGCAATGTATACGCTATTACAACAAAGTCCCAGGAAACATACAAGGTCTCTATTACCAAGTTTAAATATTAAATTAAACAAAAACTGTATAAAAAAGGTTATTATGATATAAATGAATACATGGTTGATAATAACCCCTGGGAATGAGGTGGTCGCTTCCAAGCTGTTTTTAAAATTAATTTTGTAAATATTATGTGACCATTGATTTAATAATTAAGTCCATTGATCTAATATTAAAGTAAAAGAACCTATAACAATTGAATGTCTGTCTGGTGATTACTATAGCTGTAGATGTGGCTATTGTTGCTATATATAGACCACATGCTTTTGTTGATCCTTCAAAATTCTTTTAGTCTTTGGATCTTGTCCTCACGGATCTTAAATCATACCGAACCATTATTCTTGTAGGAGACATTAATATAGATATTGCCAACGGGTTTCATTCTACAAATACTTTAGATTATCTTGATCTACTTGTTGATCATGGACTTCTTCCTGGTCACAACTTCCCAACTCATGGTTCTACCAGTCTTGATCACGTTATTTTAAAAACTGCTTTTTCCGCTAAGGTTCTTGTTCTGGAAACTACTGTAACAGACCACTTTGCCGTTATGTTTGCCCTCTCAAAAATTTAAATTAAATTATGTAATCGTAAATGTATAAAAAAATTAATGAAGATAAGCTTACTCATGAATTACGCTGTATTAACTTTAACTCTGTATACACAACGAATGACCCTAACTAGGCTGTTAAATATTTGCTCGAACCTATTATTTCAGCTATAGCCAACAATACCAAAACTTTATTTCTGTCTTGTAGACATAGACCTATTAAGCCTTGGATCACTCTGGCTTTGTTGAAATGCATGCAAAACAGAGGTAGATTATATAAAAAAATCGAAAATAGACCCATCAAATTCATAGATTCCTAGAATTACTTATAAAAGATATCGCAACTTCTGTACCAACCTCCTGCGAAATGCAAAAAGTAATCATGAGAAGCTGGAATTTCAAAGAGCCGGCAAAAACTCCAAGCAACTGTGGAAAGTCATTCAAACTGTTACAAATTTATCTAAACAGCAATCAACGACGTCTGATCTAGACATCAACGAAATTAATACTCAAAAATCTGTTGAAGATATAAACACATATTTTTCAAATATAGGAAAATCACTGGCAGACAAATTAGAAAGAGGCTCGGCAATATTACCGGCATCCGTTACTTATTCCAAATCCTTTGTTTTGCTTGAAAGTGATGAGAGTGAAGTCGAACGCTTGATTATGTCTTTGGATAACAACCGAACAGCTGGTTGGGATGGTATTTCTTCAGAATTCTTAAAGAAGCACAAAAATGTTATTATGTCACCTCTCACATATATTTGTAATTTGAGTCTCCAGACAGGTATTTTCCCTGATTTGTTTAAAAAGGTAATATTTCACCCTAGTTTTAAATCTGGCGATCGAAATCGTATCGAAAACTACAGACCTATATCAGTTTTGCCTACGATGTCGAAGATTCTCGAGAAAATAATTAACACAAGGCTTGTTAATTATTTAGAGACTAATAAACTGCTCTCTACAAATCAATTTGATTTTCGAAAAAAATTGTGTACATTTGATGCTGTCCACAGCCTTATTGATTTTGTAGTCAGGAATCTAGACATACGTCAAAAATGTATTGTTTTGTTTCTTGACCTTACAAAGGCGTTTGATACTGTTTCGATACCTATCCTAATTTCAAAACTTCAAGTTTTAGGAGTAAGAGGGATTCAGTTATCTCTACATACGTGACATACGCGCGCACGCACACACACACACACACCCACACACACACACCCACACACACACCCACACACACACACACACACACACACAAAACACACACACACACACACAACACCCCCCGGACAACACCACACACACACACACACACACACACACACACACACACACACACACACACACACACACACACACACACACACACACACACACACACAACACACACACACACACACACACACACACACACACACACACACACACACACACACACACTCGCACGCACACTCGCACGCACGCACGCACGCACGCACGCACGCACGCACGCACGCAGGCACGCACGCACACACACACACACACACACACACACACACACACACACACACACTTTTCTAAGTTTTCTTAACCATAACCAATTATTTCAATTAGGTATGACAAATAAGGAAATACAGTTTATCTTTATGTGTTAATGTTTTAGATATAAATAGCATTCCTCGTAGAGGTAGAGAGACCTGGTGACCTGTAATACGGGTATCTTACCCACCATAGGCACTAGCGATCCACGGGTAAACTACTTATATGTTACTGGGTACTACTTATATGTTACTTATTACTCTAAAATCCTTTTCGTTATTGCTCTAAAACCCTTTAAGAAATGAGAAGAAGAGAGTTTTAACTTTAATAGTCGTCTTAACTTTTCATATACGCGCTATACGGTCAAAGTCGCGGGCAGCAACAATTGTAGTAATACATTGGTAAATGTGATACTTTGTATTTTCAGGCTTGTGAACAACATCAAACCAGGAATGGTGAAGAAGGTGAACGAATCGAAGATGGCGTTCAAATGCATGGAGAACATCAACGCGTTCCTGGAAGCGGCGCGCCAGCTCGGCGTACCGGCGCAGGAAACATTCCAGACGGTCGAACTTTGGGAGCGACAGAACCTGAACTCTGTGGTTATTTGTTTGCAGTCGCTCGGGAGAAAGGTTAATTAAACCGCATTTTTTTACATATAGAATAAGCTTGACAAGCGAGCACAGAGTCCACCTGATGGTAAATAAATGCTGCGGCCTATAGACATCTACATCTACCCCCAATTAAGAATCAAAATGCAGATGCGTTGTCACCCGTGAGAAATAAGATGGAATGCCTCGTTACTAGTAAAAAGGATCTTCACTTCTGTACTCATCATACGAAGCATAACAGCATTAAGCTGCTATATGACGCTGATATTCATTGAGAGGGTGGTCCTAACCCGATCGAGCAGACTCATTCGTGCTGCTGTCGTAATATTTTAAAATACATTGCAGCTATAATAGACTGAAACGTTGCTCTACCATCACATCTTCTTCTTCATCATCATCAGCCCATAAAATTCCACTGCTGCACACGGCCTCTCTTATTGTAAGGATATGCAAAGGCTTTATGGTTTCCGATAAATGGCGGTATTTTCATCTCGTTCGCGCGAGACGTAAAATATTCAAACCAGCGACGGGAAGCACAGTCTGCATAATCAAACTTCTTGTTAGGAAACCGTATTTTGTTTTAACAACGTAACTATACATTTGTACCAACTTTCAAATTTAAATTCCAAACTTTTCTTTCGATTTGGGCTTGTTTTTAGCTCTTATAAACGTGATATCCAGTTCGGAAAACAAGACCTCGGAAAAGAACGGGCAGGAAATTTTGTGACTCTTTGATATTTTTAAATGCCGATTTACACTTTAGTTTACAAATGATAAATGTATATAAAGTGCGTGAGGGTAATATGGTAAAACGAAAACTAGGAGAAGGACAGAGACAAAAACGCAATGTCGCATACTATAACTAATATATTAGAAAAAAACTAACAAACAATCATTGGAAATAATTAGTAATACGTAAAAGTATACTTTGATGTTGGTATCTCGAAACGACGCGCCGGAATAAACAGCATTATGTAAGAGTAATAAGATTAGAGAGTTATTCATGTGTTTGTGTTTATGTGATTCATTGTGATTGAACATTTTACAGCAATGCACCTTTTACGCAATTTCTATTGACAATGTAACCCTTAAAGATTATTTTCCAATTACAAAGTTCTGAATGTACGTTGCTCTTCACGATAATTCACTGCCATATTTCGTCCAATAATTGGTCGTTAATAATTTCAGCTTAAATTAAATTTACGAATCGTCGACTTACTTCAATTAGGTAGGTACTTGCTGTTAGATCGATTACAAAGGATTTTGTTGCTCTTTACGTCACACTGTACGATAAACGTTCTTGCAAGAGTTTTCGCTGCCTATTTTCAGAGAATCCTTTTTATTTTGTAGTTATTTTGTTAAATATATGATACTGATAAAAGAAACTATTTATAAGTTGATAAACAAGTGTAACTTATTATTTAATTAGTTCATTAAATCCACGACCATAATTGATTTCATTTTGCACCAAATTATTTGTGAACTTTCACGCATAGCGTTACGTTTACGTTTAGGAAAATTCCATTCCAAAAAACAACTTAACATTTCTTTGAAAAAACGATGATTTCCAAAATAGCCAATCATAAGTTCCTTTTTAACTTCCTAACCTTTTCCAGCATTAACTTATGTTCGTTCCGATGAACGTAGATATTTTCAAAGAGTCGCCAACTATTGGCAAGTCTTGTAATAGTTGCCCATTTTCACCACACTGGCCAAGCGAATTGAGGAACGTAAGAAGTATAGATCCAATACCTTCGGACTAATAATTGAGAATTAGCAATTTTGTTTGGTATTGGTAATAAGTGCCCCCGTGAGAACTAAGATGGAATGCCCCGATTCCAGTTAAACGAGTCTTCGGTTCTCTACACTCATCATACGAAATACAGCACCATTAAGCTGCTATTTTACGCTGATATTCTGTGAGAGCGTGGTCCTACCCCGGTCGAGCCGACCCATTCATGCTACAGCGTGGCTCTACCACGTATAAATATGCGTGATACTTAATGCATTATTTTGACTGATTTTACTGCGTACGCACGCACATTCGTAAGGGCCGATTGGTAGGCAAAAACGTTGTTGCCCGAAAATCACATTCAGTCTGGGATAAT
This sequence comes from Parnassius apollo, assembly GCA_907164705.1. Taxonomy (NCBI): domain Eukaryota; kingdom Metazoa; phylum Arthropoda; class Insecta; order Lepidoptera; family Papilionidae; genus Parnassius; species Parnassius apollo. Next base: position 994,734 of record CAJQZP010000420.1, on the reverse strand, counting down.
TTCAAATTAAAGTAGAAGCTTTATTTACTCGTTTTTTGTCAATTTGGTTAGCTTGCCATTTTTTTTATATAATTTCTAAATGCTAGTATTTTTTGACAAAAACTTAATAAGGCACTAATTACATAACGTCATTGAATTAAACCGATCCAATGTTGATAGGCTCGGGCGCTCTCCGCTAGGGTTGTATGCACGCAAATAAATTAAAATGTTCCTAAAAAGGTCATATGTAGCGTCCATGGCACACCTATTCCGGTAGTTGTTGGAAGCACTACGCTAAAATTTGTCGTCGCGTATGTTTGCCTAGGACATATAGTCCAACTACTTTAGGTAAAGCCAACTTCGACCCAGAGGTCAATCGATAGATTCAACTCGGTTGGGCAGACATCGGAAGATTACAAAACATCTTCTCGTCAGGTATACCTCAAAATTTGAAAACAAGATTGAACACCCATCGCGTGTTTCCAGTGATGACTTATGGATCTGAGGTGTGTTCCTACACCGCTGGCCGCATGAGGGAGCTCAAGGCGGCTCGGCGAGCTATGGAGAGGTATATGCAGTAGAACCATAGTTACCGACATAGCCAAACGGATAAGTCGAAGAGCCGACAATGGATGGGGAAAAAAGTTCGCGAGTAGGGCGGGCCCTCACTTGATGACGTCGGTTAATGACGACCTGGTAAGACATCCAGGAAGTCGATAGACCGTCCTTTGTGGCATTCCTTGGAGAAGGACTATGTTCAACAGCGGACCTGTGAAGGGTTGTAATCAGTGGCGGATTTACCAGCAGGCTCATTAGGCTGGAGTCTAGGGCGGCAAATTCGAGACAATTTTTTATTTTAATGGCTTATAGAAATTAAAAAAATTTAAATTATAAAAGAAAAGCCATTGAGCTATTATGTACTACGTACTAGAGAAGACACTGCATTCAGCTACTCTGTTCCACTCAACTGCGGTGCATGCACTGCACTTTAATCAGTCACTCGCTAGGCGCTTGTAGAGTTGTCACGTGTTGTGTTGATTTAAAAAAAATCTCTTGATAAAAATATGCCGTCTTGTGTACTTAGATATTGCACAAATAATTCAAGAAATGTCAGTAAAACCAAGGAATTACTTTTCATCGGTTAATAAGATACTTATTCAATAAAAAAGTATTATAAATTAATAATAAAACAAATTATTCCTAAGACGCCATCTCGTATCATTGAATATAGATTATGAAATTAATATGTTCAGATGCGACATTTCTGTGGGTACTTAAGTTTAGGACGAATATATTATTATACACATTTTTTTGTAGAAACATATAAGTTATTATAATTAGGCTAAATTTTTCATGTTTAAATCTGCTTATTATTCTTTTATTTTATTTTTAATTAATATTATTAAATAAGTATATTTGTAATTTAAATTTTATGTTAATAAGTTTTGTTAAACATACATTTAGTATGTTTTTTTATATTTGACATAGATACTTTTTAAAATATTCAGATAAAAATATCATTAAAATGTAATTGTGATATAATATTATTTAATATTATATTAAATAAACAAATATAAAATACAAAATAAATGACAAAATTTAAATATTGTTCTCGATGTAATTTAGCTATTTAACAATACAATCTAGTATTACCTACGGATCATTCTACCTATGTTTATTCTATGATAAAAAAAACCAACCGCGCGAACACAGAGTAGCGCACATTTTTGTTTGAGATAGCTGTTCTAGTACGTAAGTACATATTACTTCAATGAGAAAAGCTAAAGAAATATTTTCTACTATTATCTCAGAACACAAAACACTTTTTTCGTTCCTTGCTTTGCTCACGCTTTAAATTTAGTAACAACTGCGGCTGCTGAATATTGCAGAGAAGCTTCTCGCTTTTACATGTTGCTTCAAGAAATCTATGTTTTTTTTTGTAAGTTTAACACGAAGCTGGAAGTTTTAGAGATTCTTGGTACAAAGTCCTTAAAACTTTGGAATCAATCAAAGATGATTGTACCGAAAAGCCTGTAACGCTAAAGGAAGCGACGGGACTACTTTTGAATTTAGAAAAACTGGAAATGGCGGTAGTGATTGCTGTGTAGAATGTTTTTTGGAAAGCGTAAACAAAGTGAACGTTTAAATTCAAGTTTCTACCGTAGATTTGATTACTGCTGTCAATCTTTAAAATTTAAGTATTTCAAAGTACAGGCGAATGTAATTAAGCGTGTGGAAGCAGTATACAAAAGACGGGGAAAAAAGACAACCGAAACAGGTATAAAATTTCAAACACCAGATAAAGAAATGAGAATAACTACGAAGGATATTTTCAGGGCAACATATTTCTCCTCATCATTTAAAGACTCGTATCCGAATAAGAAAGACGGCAGGAGAGGCCTCCAATAGATTTAATAAAAATTTTTCATTTTTGAGTAAAATTGGTGAACTTTTATCATCAACTCTTACGTAAAAGCCCTTTTTCTTGGAAGAAATTAATTCTTAAGATTTAGAGATTAATATCTTTGTTCCTGTGAAAACAGAATTTGCAAACCGTTTATCCAAACTTTAAAACGGCTAAAAAGTTAACCTGAAGCCAAAACAAGGTAAGCGCCTTAGCGCTTTTGTGCATGGAGTCAGCTAATAAACAAGATTTCATACGACGATATAATTGATGATTTCGCGAACAAAAAATCGCGCAAAACGGTATTGCAAAGCTTTCATAACTTCATTTATTGAACTTCATCATTAGCCAGGTTATTACCAGATAATTCAAAATATTTTTTTAAGCTGTAAGCGGAAGAAATATTATTTAATTACATTTACCAAATATGAGTACTATCAAAATCTTAGATTATTAATAGGTCTTTGCCTGAGCGCGCGAAGACCTATCAATAATCTGTGATCAAAACCTTACCTTTCCCCGCCTTATTATTAGTACATACATGATTGAGCTTTTAACTAAAAATCTTTGGATTGTAAAAATAATCTGGATACTAACTCATCAATCCCCTAGTTAACAATCATACCAATTACGGCAAAAAGGTGGTGTAATTAGGATGATAGTGCACAAATCATAAAGTTACAATTTTATTGACATACTCTGAACAAGAATATCATATTGAATTGTAGAAGTGTGTGGGGGCGGCAAAATTTTCATTGCCTACTGGCGGCAAATGTGTGAATCCGCCACTGGCTGTAATGATGACGATCGACATTAGTGAAAGTAAAAAATAGCGATTGCAATTAATATTTAAAATCATGTAAACTTCATCAATGGTAGGGCGTTGAACGGTAATTTGTATGTCACACCAACAGATGGCGCTTGTAGTACCTTATAACGCAGTATGGTTTTGCTACACAAAAATTTTGAATAGATGCAGACACATCGTTCAGGGCACCCCTAAAAACCGCCTGGGATTGGCTTTCCCAGCCGTCCCGGGGTATTTTTGGAAACGGTGATCTCGTGTCATCGTTTATATATGTATTAGGTATGGGTCATTGACGGATTTATAGTATGTAATGTATGTAGAGATGAGTCGTTCTAGGTAAATTTCGTACTAGACATGTGTAGATCACTCATTTCTAGCGAACGGATCATTCTAGTACATTTCGTCACGCGTACCGGTACATTCGGATCGATCATTCAAATGGATCCTTTCTGGCTCCAGTACCATCCAGTACTCTGTGTCTGTAAGATCCATTGGGAACAAATGGGAAAAAAAATTTTATGACTTTGTAATGCTATCATCGCCATCTACTGCATGTTATAGGTAATAAAGCATTTTATCGAACAAAAATTTATGGATTTTCAAGGTGGGAAGTCCAAAAGATGCTAGATGGCATAAACACAAAAATTTCAATTGATTTGATTTAATTGATAACTTTATTTATTATTGTTATTATTATATATTTTATTAATTTAATAAATTTGTTTATTTTTAAATTTCATTCATAACTATACTTAATTTCATCGATTCTTATAAATTTACTTTGCATTTAGGCCATCTAGCATCTATTGAGCGTACCACCTTAAGTCTCATCCATTTTGGTTTGATTTCGATAAAATGAGAATTGACTTTAACTATAGATCGAATAAGATGGCGCTATTTATTTCAAAGCAAAGCATTGAAAACAGCAATTTTAGTAAAAAGAAGATATTGTTTTCATCTAATATTATAAAATTTAGGCTTCACATGTCTAAAAATAAGGATTGTAATGTTTATTTACTACAAAGTACTTAATATGATGATTTTCTTATAAGATAAAAGTTTATCTTATAAGAAAATCATCATATTAAATAAATAATTTGCCTTGAAATCTTTTGAAGTGTTATTTTTAGTAAACCCCACGAAACTAAGGTGTTTTTAAAGTCCTTTTTTTATACGCCTTCACCACGAAATGATATTTTTAACTCATAGATGCAACAATCAAATATAATAAACAATTAAATGTAAAATATTTTTTTATTTTACTTATATAATAATAAAAACCCTTATATAATAAATACTCTTGATACCACCTACCGACCCCCTGCGCCGACCCCAGATAATGGGAAATGGTTTAGAGAATGATGACTCTTGATACCACCTAATACTCAGCTATAGGTAATCAGCTCAGCAGTCTGCGTTGAGCAGTGTGCATTCGATTTGCTTTGCTTGTCTCTTGAAGTAGTTTAGTTTTCTGAAGGTTTCGTTCGTTTCTTCCTTATGTTTATTTTTAATAGCTTAACATATTTATGAGATATTTTGTCAGTAATATTTTAGTAAGTATATTCTTTTAGGTGTTCAATAAAACAATAACATTTATTTAGCTGAATTTGGTGATGGTGGTTTTAATCTAAGGTTAATGGTGGCTTGTAATCTCATTTTAAAAATTGTAAATTGAACATTAACAGTTAAAATGTCTACGCCTCAAAACAAAAGGAGTGAAATTTGGAAACATTTTTCCCAGCATATGGCCAGCAGCGTGCCCTGTGAACGCATATTCTCCAAAGCAGGGTTAACTATATCTTACAAACGTAGCAATTTGAAGCCCAATAAGGCAGAGCAATGTTTATTTTTAAATTATAACTTGTAAATATTTATTTAAATAGACTTGGTGATATAACCTAAAATCTTGGTTAAATAAAATGTGGTCTGTGTATTCTCAGACCAAAACATGAGATAATCATTAACCAAATGTCACCTTTGCAGATGTAGACCCCTTTCTACAATTCTTTTTTTAAATTTTATTTATAAGAAATAAGAATTATACAACTAAAATTCCAAAAATTTTATTATATTGTCTCTTACCAAATAACAAAAATCATTCATAATGATAAAAATTATTAGTTTTTAAATTTCATCTGAACATTTTTAAATGCTTTATTTGTGGCAATTGGTTGTTTTATTTTAATCTAATAACATCTAATCCATTTAGGATTCTAACAATCACATTACACCAGTTCCATATACATATTTTTGTTCTAATGTTCTTATAGAATTTGTCCAAAAGGCATTCATGCTCCGATGAGTTCCGATCCGATGAGACAGGTTACAACTTGCCTTAAGGGTTTCCATTTGTTATCCCGTATAACAATAGTCATGCTTATCACACCTGAAAAACAAAGATAATGATTATTTTGGCTTTACTTCAGTTATATTCACATAAAAGTAGATATTATTCAACGTTTTTATTTACACTAAAAAAGGGCATTGTTAGTGATAATGTATTTTCATATTTTAGTAAGTTGAACTTCATTATTTAAATTTCTGAGAAATGAGATATTCATCATTTATAGGTATTATTTTACTGCATGTTAACATTCAGATAAACAAACATCTAAATGTCATATCATTTTTAGATTTAATATAGTATTTTCTCAAGAAAATAATTTCTTATTCTCAGAAGATTTGAGGATCAAATATAATCTTAAATCTTTTAGCCTTTTATTATGATTGTGTCATCTAAAATGAAAACAGACTTTTTGTATTGGCTAACAAGCAATCAAAATAATAAAAATACACTTATGCTAATTTTAACACTGAAAGTTTAATTTCATTTACTTAATTATCTTACCAGTATTTTCCTTGGCCAATATTTTTTTTTCTAGAATCTTCTTTCATCCTTCAACTTAATGGCTGATTGGAATGATGTTCTCTGATCTAATACCAGACCTAGAGCCACAGGAATTAATCCGGTCCTTATTACCTTCTCTATCACTTTCTCTACAATATTTTTTATTATCAGTGCAGGTGTAGCTACTTGATAAAAATAAAGTGCTTTCTTATGACACATAAAGAACTTTCCACGTTTGCATTGCACTTTGCAGCTTCTCTGAACTGAGCTACTTCAATCTTGCAGTCTTGCACAATTATAAAAGAACGTTAAATTAATCCTATCCTCCATCTACGAGTACACTTCATCGTCAGATCATCACAGAGACCACAACCGGGGAATCCAGAATACAGATATCTAACTTTGATTCCGATTTAATTTGTTTGATTGACGTATCGTATTTCGATTCGTTGTTCATTTCATCTTTATAGCTTTATACCTCTCGCCAGAGATTAGCATAGATAAATAAATACGTAGCAAGCTAGAGATTAGTTAGTATTTACTATTTAGTAATAGTACCTATGTTCTGTATCTGTAATTCTGTTTCCTTTTTCCTTGCTCTGTACGAATAGTGTAGTGTTACCTATTCTAGCCGAATCCAAGTCGCCAAAAATTTGACGCAGAATAAAAGATGAAAGTTTTAAAAAGTCACCCAATTTTATAAGAAATATTTTAAGAAAATGCTTTAATTTAAACTTATGTTAGGTACCTTTAGTGTTATATTATTCATCAGAAGTAATAAGGATTGTAAGCATAAGAAGTAGACTACAAAGGAATTAAAAAATACTTAAGAAGTCAGTTGCAATATCTACATTTTATTATTTTCTAATAAAAGGGTTATAGAATAAATATCCTTTACAATCGCCTTCTTTCTTAGATAGCCTACTCGGAGACTAGTAGAAAATCACAATCTTGGTCGCTCCGATTACTTTAAAACTAGCCTAAATAGCTAAATATCGCCTAACTTGGCAACATTTCCGAATGCGTGCACTGATTATACTGCACTGGTACACCCTACATTAAAACAATTCATTCAGATCTTTCGGGATTCGGTCGGTTTGCGGCTCATTCACAATTCAAACAAAGCGCCGGTTAAAAAGGTACCGTCAATTGTTTGTGATTGGTTGTACTGGTACATTCAAAAACAAATGAATGATCCATCAATACTTTTAAGTGTTCCAGCTCAAACGAACGAATCATGCATGATTGACACATGTCTATTTCGTACTAGGTGCACCTAGTCCAATTCCGTGTAAATACTCGATCCAAATACCTGTTCCACCTAGTCCATAAAGTATCAAGTACATATAAAGGTTAGTATTGTTGGAATAGGAATAGGATACGCTATAGTTTCAAGTACCATATTTTACGTGCGTACTGCTGAAACGTGTGCAATAATGAATTCATACATCTTCCCTTCATACTTTACAAAATTATTATAATTATTCTCGTAACTGAATTACGAGAATTAAGGTTATATGAGAAATAAATTAAGATCATTTACTTCCAATTACTTCAAATGCTACTTAGTAGTACTTCATATTTTGTAAAATTTGTTTTAAAAGATGTTTATCTTTGTTTTATTTGAAAAACTCTAGAATGGGAGTACTCACCTATTGATTTTGTATGTCTTGATTTTAAGCTGCTATGTTTTTTTTTACTATTGCTATAATTCTATAATTGGTTGATGCAGCTCATACTAATGACGGAAGGGAGAATTTAAAGTGGATTATTTTCATTTATCTCTCATATAATCTTAATAGTAACGAGCCTAATTATAATATTATTTTAGAATATTGTTTGCATAATTCTTATAAATAACATTAAAAAAAGAATTGTTCTGAAAAATAAAAAGTGAGTTTGTCAGTTCCGGCGCACGACTGAAGTTCACTCCCCTTACGAACGATTATAAAATATATAGATTAGTAAATGTGGGTAAATGAACGCATTTTTATACTACTAAAAGCATGCATGACACATTTACTTATATTAATTATTTAATGTATATTCATCAAAATATATTACATAATCATCGAAACGTAAATTGTTTACGCTTCCCATACTGTGTTATGTAGTCATGAAAACATGAAAACAGCGTCTACCGAGATCACATTCGCATGAGTCCGTACCGTATTTGACAATAGACACTCGCCTGCCTTGTACTCTTGTATAAGTATTTGGTTGAACTAGTCCGAGTCCCTACTAGTCTCGAGTCTCGAGTATTGACAGACAAAGATAGAAAGACTACGGAATAGTCTAGTTAAAAAAGGACAGAATATATTATTACACAACAAACACGAGTGCGCGTCACGTTACCTTTATGTTCATTAAAATTTGGTTCAAATTCAAATGACTGACAGACTAATGATTTAGGCAAAGACGACCCGAGTTGAGCGCCTAGTAACTACAGTCTACGGTAATAAAATACGAGTACGACGCGTAGGCACAGTGAGACTAGATGGATCAAGTATTTTAAAAGTTGGAATAGGTGCAACCTAGTCTCGTTAAATACTTAGTCCCTGGATCTGTTCTAGTATATACGCTTCATCTCTAAATGTATGTAATTTAACTGTTAATCATTAATGGTCAACAGGTTAACAGGTTTAAAAAGCTGTTAAATAATTAACAGGTTGTAAAACTTCATTTGTTGGCAATTCTATTTAATTAATATTCCAACGCTTTCGATCAATAACAATTTTGTGACAAATTAAGTTTAAGTTGATGATTATTGATTTAATAAGAATTTAGATTACTTTTATTTTTATTCAACTGGAATGACCTTTCCTTCTTACTTTTTCCAGGCTTAGGACTAGCTGTGTAAATATAGTACCCAGGCGTACTTAAAAGATCATCTGATCTGATTGTATTTACATTAATCATAATATTTTTTGTTTTTTTTTTCCTTTGTTCTATTTACAATTACCTACATATTAAATTTCATAGCCTGCAAAACGGTCTTCATCTAAGTTAACATTTAAAAATGGCAGTTTCTCTATTTTGCTAGTTGTTAGTCTAGTTCTCCTTTGATTGACAATCAGCCCCGATTTGGAGAACATTCTTTCGCACGGCACTGATGTTGCGACTATGTTACATTTTTCTATGTAAATTTTGGCCAAGTTTGGATAAATAAAATTGTGAGTTCTCCACCATTCCAAAGAATTGTTCCAGTCACCAGAAGTATTTGTCCTTGGTAATAAGTCATCAGCCAAATAGGTGTCCACTTCTTTTATGGCTTTTGATAATGGAGTGCCTGTGATAGAAGGTGCCCCTATTATTTGATCAAAAATATCCCGCGGATTGCATTTGTTCCTAGTTCTTGTCGACTCATTTTGATTAGAAGTTTGGGCTAGTGTTGCAGCACCATTTTTGGATATTTCGTTGGCAACGAGTATATAGGTTCACGAGGATAATATTAAGGAACACATTAAGAGCCTCTTCCATTTTAGAGGGAGTATCTTGTCATTCCCATTTAAAAAAAAAGCATGGAATTGTGTTGCGGGCCTATGTTCAGCAGAACCTTTAAAAATATGCACGAATGGGGGCCGGCTCGGCCGGGGAAGGACGGGCTTCCACAAGCTCAACCTCATGAACACAGCGGGACAGTGAAGGCTGCGACACATAAGTGTTGATATTTTTGCCGCATATTCTTTGGTAACTACTACTAGCAAGGAACGACAGTGCACATAATACCTGAAAAATATACCAATAATTACATGAAACATCTGTTTTTGTAAGCTAATAATATTATAGGGTCTCTTTTTAGATTGGTATAGTGGAGACCACTTGACTTCAGTGACGTCATAACTGCAGCCGCTTATCTAAGTTATGCAAAGTACTTTTTACTTTCATGGCAGCCACTTATACACTTATACACAGTTATGCTTAAAGAAGTTGGATTTTTCTATAAAGTCTGTGTTTATTAAATACTCTAAATTCACGAAAGTTTTGACTATTGACGTGGTGGCGGACGCATAAATATAGTATATACCCAGTTTTGTATCAAATTTTTAAAAATTGATATCATATTACGGTCACTTTAGTTTCCTGTGAACGTGTTTTATCGAAAGCTAAGTACATAATAAATGATGGAATGACAAGACTAACCACAGCTAAAGTAGCACAAATAATATTTCTGAACATTAATAAAATATAACTAATAATCATGTCTACATAGAATTATACGTAATGTTACATATTAAAGGAATAAAATAAAAAAATATTAAAGGAAAAAAATATAAAACATTTATATTAAATGTAAATACTAAATACATAATAATCACTGTAAGTAATAAACAATTTATTGTAAATTATAACATAATATAATGTAAATATTGAATTAATAAACCTTTAAAGCCTAGCTTAATAATATTTTAATACTAAAGAGTCCTGTAGCTATTAAAGAGAAGAAGCAAAAAATTAACACAACCGGTTAAAAGTATAAATTTACTACAACAGTAAGTAATATATTTAACTGTTATTTTAATATCTTAAAAAATTAACAGTAAACTTTTAACAAATAAATAAATTTAACCTGGTTGCAATTTTAAGTGTTTATTTACCATGTGCACTATGGTGAATGGAAACATCGTGAGGAAAAGCGCATATCTGAGAAATAAAATATATTTGGACACCAACACGCAATGGAACAGCGCAGCTTATTGTTCTAAAACCCTTTTAGAAATGAGAAGAAGAGAGTTTTAACTTTGATAGTCGTCTTAACTTTTCATATACGCGCTATACGGTCAAAGCCGCGGGCAGCAACAATTGTAGTAATACAATGGTAAATGTGATAATTTGTATTTTCAGGCTTGTAAACAACATCAAACCAGGAATGGTGAAGAAGGTGAACGAATCGAAGATGGCGTTCAAATGTATGGAGAACATCAACGCGTTCCTGGAAGCGGCGCGCCAGCTCGGCGTACCGGCGCAGGAAACATTCCAGACGGTCGAACTTTGGGAGCGACAGAACCTGAACTCTGTGGTTATTTGCTTGCAGTCGCTCGGGAGAAAGGTTAATTAAACCGCATTTTTTTTATATATAGAATAAGCTTGACAAGCGAGCACAGAGTCCACCTGATGGTAAATAAATGCTGCGGCCTATAGACATCTACATCTACCCCCAATTAAGAATCAAAATGCAGATGCGTTGTCACCCGTGAGAAATAAGATGGAATGCCTCGTTACTAGTAAAAAGGATCTTCAGTTCTGTACTCATCATACGAAGCATAACAGCATTAAGCTGCTATATGACGCTGATATTCATTGAGAGGGTGGTCCTAACCCGATCGAGCAGACTCATTCGTGCTGCTGTCGTAATATTTTAAAATACATTGCAGCTATAATAGACTGAAACGTTGCTCTACCATCACATCTTCTTCTTCATCATCATCAGCCCATAAAATTCCACTGCTGCACACGGCCTCTCTTATTGTAAGGATACGCAAAGGCTTTATGGTTTCCGATAAATGGCGGTATTTTCATCTCGTTCGCGCGAGACGTAAAATGTCTGTAATGTCTAAAATGTCAGTCTGTGTAATCAATCTTCTTGTTAGAAAACCGTATTTTGTTTTAACAACGTAACCATACATTTGTAGCAACTTTCAAATTTAAATTCCAAACTTTTCTTTCGATTTCGGCTTGTTTTTAGCTCTTATAAACGTAATATCCAGTTCGGAAAACATGACCTCGGAAAAGAACGGGGAAGAAACTCTGGGGTTCTTTGATATTTTTAAATGCCAATTTACACTTTAGTTTACAAGTGATAACTGTATATAGTGTGAGGGTAATATGGTAAAACGAAAACTAGGAGTAGGACAAAGACAAAAACGCAATGTCGTATACTATAACTAATATATTAGAAAAAAAAAACTAGCAAACAAGCATTGGGAATAGTTAGGAACACGTAAAAGTATATTTTGATGGTTGTATCTCGAAACGACGCGCCGGAATAAACAGCATTATAAAAGAGTAATAAGATTAGAGAGTTATTCATGTGTTTGTGTTTATGTAATTCATTGTGATTGAACATATTACCGCAATGCACCTTTTACGCAAATCCTATTGACATTGTAAAGCTTAAAGATTATTTTCAAATGACAAAGTTCTGAATGTACGTTGCTCTTCACGATAATTCACTGCCATATTTCGTCCAATAATTGTTCGTTAATAATTTCAGCTTAAATTAAATTTACGAATCGTAGACTTATTTCAATTAGGTAGGTACTTGCTGTTAGATCGATTACAAAGAATCTCCGAAGGGATCTTGTTCCTCTTTACGTCACACTGTATGATAAAGTAGGTATTCTTTTAAACTTTAAAAAAAAACTATTTATAAGTTGATAAACGAGTGTAACTGATTATTTAATTAGTTCGTTAAATCCACGACCATAATTAATTTCGTTTCGCACCAAATTATTTGTGAACTTTCACGCAGTGTTACATTTACGTTTAGGAAAATTTCATTCCAAAAAACAATAAAAAATAAAATAAAAAAGATGATTTCCAAAATAGTCAATCATAAGTTCCTTTTTAACTTCGGAGGGAACTTTTTGCAAGCATTAACTTTTGTTCGTTCCGCTGAACATAGATATTTTCAAAGAGTCGCCAACTATTGGCAAGTCTTGTAATAGTTGCCCATTTTCACCACACTTACGCGTCATTGAGGAAGTCACGCGCAGTCACGCGTATTGAGGAACGTATGAAGCATAGATCCAATACCTTCGGACTAATAATTTAGAATTGGCAATTTCGTTTGGTGTTGCCATTTTTAAACGGTTTTTCCCGCACCAATTCAAAGACAGTGCTTCGTCTATCAGTTGGCAGAAGTTTATCACGCGCAAGTGACGTTGGCAACTACCAACTCTTACAAATATCTTATATTACGTGTCTTATATTAAATGTCTTATTAACGTTTTATGCGTGGTAGTGCCACGCTGCAGCTATATTATATATTGCTGTGGCCCATAGACATTTACATTTATCCTAGATTAAGAATCAAAATGCAGATGCGTTGTCACCCTTGAGGACTAAGATAGAACGCCTCGATTCCAGTAAAACGAGTCTCCGGTTCTCAACACTCACCATACGAAACACAGCACCATTAAGCTACTATTTTACGCTGGTATTCTGTGAGAGCGTGGTCCTTCCCCGGTCGAGCCGACCCATTCATGCTACAACCATAATAGCTACAGCGTGGCTCTACCACGTATAAATATGTGTGGTAATGCATTATTTTGACAGCTTTTACTCAATGATTTCAGAAGAGTAATATATAAGTCAATGCTTCTACTGCGCACGCACGCACATTCGTAGAGGTCGATCGGTAGGCAAAAACGTTGTTGCCCAAAAATCACATTCAATCTGGGATAATTTCAAATTAAAGTAGAAAAGCCCTATTTACTCGTATTTTCACAAAATACAATAACATCATATCATTGTTTATATATTTGACTTAAGTTTAAAATTTGGCTACTCTTTGAAAAATTTATTACCCTGTATAAATGAAAACCGTGTTTTATTCACACAATGATAAAAGTAAAAATAAATCGTTGGAGTCTACTTATTTCTAATGTACATGTTTAGTATTTGTCTAAGCTCGTGTAGGTTGGCCATTTAATGTTTAAGAGTCCATACGATGTGCTGTTTTGGTGATATTGAGCGATCTGGATCTCGGTATCTATAAGACCTAAGAGTTTGCTATTTGGACACATTAAACCTGGACTTATAATCTTCAAATCTGTTGAAGCGAAAACACGATTTGATATAAAATTCTTGATAGAAAAAAATACAGAAAAAGCTCGTTTTGCACATATTTTGAGTTAGATCTCTAAAACCTTATGGAATTGAATGATGATTTTTAACGTAATAGACAGATAATAATATTCTCTCAAATCGTGACGATTTGTTATTTATTTTTCTACGTGGCCTTCTCATAATTAGCAATTATGCGATTGGGCGCTTATTTACTTTACTCTAAGCGAGCACACTCTCTTTCTGTCTCTAGTTTTGCACGCGGTAGTAATAGCGCTATCCTTTTCAATTTGTTTAAGGATTCCATCAGTCTGCTGCATAGAGTAGAGTAATATATACAGAAAGTCTGCTGCGGCATCTGTAGCGGGATGAACCCATGTTTGACGATATTACAGAGATACATTACCGGTATAAGCTGATCTCGCATTGTATATGCTTTCCGTACACTGAGGGGTCAACTTATACTAAAATTTTTAGCTTGAGTAGCCGTTACGTTAGTACGAAAAATTAAAGGGGAAGTGGGGGCAAAATTAGAGCTGAGGTAGTATGGGCTCTTAAGGCCAAAATATGATTAAATTCATAATTTCAATTTTTTTTTAATAATCTTATTTTCCTTCGTTGCAAGCCGGTAACTACGGAAAGCCGTCAATAGGACCAAAAGAGGCTGAGAAAAATGTACGTAATTTCACCGAGGAGCAACTCAGAGCAGGACAAGGTGTTATTTCACTCCAATACGGCTCTAACAAAGGCGCCAATCAAAGCGGGATCAATTTCGGCAACACGCGACACGTAAACGTGCCTTTAAAATCCACTTGCATAATTGATTTACGAACGTAATGTACACACATAACAAACGTAAATGATAAATACGAACGGAGCGTATTTATTTTAAACAAACTTTTTGTTAGTTCGTTAAATTATTCTTAGCATTTCAACATACATAATACTTATTTGGTTAAGTAATAAAGTCAATAAAAGTAAGGGTAAAATATTGTTAAAGAACTAATACGAGTATTGTTAAGTCACTCGAATCTCTATTTATAGGTCTTTTTTCAAAATTATTAACCTTAGAGTAATAATTAAGTTATTAATGTATGTTCTGTCATTCCAAATCTTTAATTCATTCCATATTTTAAATTTATTTTTGTAATACATTTTTAATATTGACATAATCGTAAGTCGTTAGTAATTTTATAACTTATGTACTGTTAGTTTTTTAAGTCTGCGAGCATTTCTTTTAGAAATAACAGATGTACAATAGTTTTCTGACTAGTAACATTAATTTTAAATTTGAGCCAATGTTCATAACATACAAATATTTTTGATTTAGGTTTTATATTACAGTACAATTAATAGATACTATTTTTGACTCTTCTTGTAATACTATTGTGCTTTCAAACTCCATAAAAGCTTTGAAATTTATTGTTCGTATGTAATTGACAAAAAGATTTGTTTTCTTTGCAAAATCAGGATTGCCTTAATTTTTAATCTATTTATATTAAAATATAAAATTAATAATTCATTCCATTATATTTGTTAGTATATACTGTGATTAACGATTTTACAAAAATAATATCTTTATTCTTATATTTATGTATTTGACATCGCGTAATTTTAGGACTGTAAATGTTCATAAAGAAGATACATTGCAGCTTTATGGACGTACTTAGAATAAAATACATTAAAAACATGCGTTTTTGTTATTATTTATGTATTTTATATTGAAAATATTTAAAGCATGAAATATGGTATCAAAAGTTGGACTTAAAGCCAAATATAATATAAATTATACTTAGAAAAATCGAGGTTTTCATAATAGTTTTCACTTTACAAAAATGGAAAATCTGGATATATGCATTGTCTGTGGGCTGTAATATGAGATAGAATAATAAGATACCATTAAATTTTTACTTTTTATAATATAATCGTTTTGACTATATTCAGAACCCAAAGTAAATAAATAGCACAGCTAAGCAATTTCAGCGTTATGTGTAATTTTTTTGTGTGTTTAATGTCAATTCGGTTAGCTTGCCATTTTTTTTTATATAATTTCTAAATGCTAGGATGTTTTTGACAAAAACTTAATGAGGCACTAATTACATAACGTCATTGAATTAAACCGGTTCAATGTTGATAGGCTCGGGCCCTGTCCGCTAGGGTTGTATGCACCCAAATGAATTAAAATGTTCCTAAAAAGGTCATATGTAACGTTCATGGCATGGAAGATTACAAAACATCTTCTCGTCAAGTATACCTCAAAATTTTAAAACAGTATTATACACCCATCGCGTGTTTCCAGTGATGACTTATGGATCTGAGGTGTGTTCCTACACTGCTGACCGCATGAGGGAGCTTGAGGTGGCTCGGCGAGCTATGGAGAGGTATATGCAATAGAACCATAGTTACCGACATAGCCAAACGGATTATTAAGTTGAAGTGGCAATGGGCTGGCCATATAAGTCGAAGAGCCGACAACGGATGGGGAAAAAAGTTCGCGAGTGGCAATTTCGTACCGGTAGGCGAAGTGTAGGGCGGGCCCTCACTTGATGACGTCGGTTAAAATCATGTAAACTTCATCAATGGTAGGGCGTTGAACGGTAATTTGTATGTCACACCAACAGATGGCGCTTGTAGTACCTTATAACGCCATATTCCGGTAGTTGTTGGAAGCACTACGCTAAAATTTGTCGTCCCGTATGTTTGCCTAGGACATATAGTCCAACTACTTTAGGTAAAGCCAACTTCGACCCAGAGGTCAATCGATAGATTCAACTCGGTTGGGCAGACATCGGAAGATTACAAAACATCTTCTCGTCAGGTATACCTCAAAATTTGAAAACAAGATTGAACACCCATCGCGTGTTTCCAGTGATGACTTATGGATCTGAGGTGTGTTCCTACACCGCTGGCCGCATGAGGGAGCTCAAGGCGGCTCGGCGAGCTATGGAGAGGTATATGCAGTAGAACCATAGTTACCGACATAGCCAAACGGATAAGTCGAAGAGCCGACAATGGATGGGGAAAAAAGTTCGCGAGTAGGGCGGGCCCTCACTTGATGACGTCGGTTAATGACGACCTAGTAAGACATGCAGGAAGTCGATTGACCGTCCTTTGTGGCATTCCTTGGGGAAGGACTATGTTCAACAGCGGACCTGTGAAGGGCTGTAATCAGTGGCCGATTTACCAGCAGGCTCATTAGGCTGGAGTCTAGGGCGGCAAATTCGAGACAATTTTTTTTTTCAATTTTAATGGCTTACAGAAATTAAAAAAATTTGAATTATAAAAGAAAAGCTAAAGAAATATTTTCTACTATTATCTCGGAACTCAAAACACTTTTTTCGTTCCCTGCTTTGCTCAAGCTTTAAATTTAGTAACAACTGCGGCTGCTGAATGTTGCAAAGAAGCTTCTCGCTTTTACATGTTGCTTCAAGAATTTTTTTTTTGTAAGTTTGACACAAAGCTGGAAGTTTTAGAGATTCTTGGTACAAAGCCTGTATCGCTAAACGAAGCGATGGGACTTCTTTTGAATTTAGAAAAACTGGAAATGGCAGTAATGATTGCTGTGTGGAATGTTTTTTGGAAAGCGTAAACAAAGTGAATGTTTAAATTCAAGTTTCTACCGTAGATTTGATTACTGCTGTCAATCTTTAAAATTTAAGTATTTCAAAGTACAGACGAATGGAAAGCGTATATGGAAGCAGTATACAAAAGACGGGAAAAAAAGACAACCGAAAAGGTACAAAATTTCAAAGACCAGATAAACAAATGAGAATAACTACGAAGGATATTTTCAGGGCAACATATTTCTCCTCATCATTTAAAGACTCGTATCCGAATAAGAAAAACGGCAGGAGAGGCCTCCAATAGATTCAATAAAAA
The DNA here is from genome assembly GCA_907164705.1 of Parnassius apollo. Taxonomy (NCBI): domain Eukaryota; kingdom Metazoa; phylum Arthropoda; class Insecta; order Lepidoptera; family Papilionidae; genus Parnassius; species Parnassius apollo. The sequence continues at coordinate 977,028 of CAJQZP010000420.1, read as the reverse complement.
GTTTTCATTTTTGAGCAAAATTAGTGAACTTTTATCATCAACTCTTACGGAAAAGCTCTTTTTCTTGGAAGAAATGAATTCTTAAGATTTAGAGACTGATATCTTCGTTCCTGTGAAAACAGATTTTGCAAACCGTTTATCCAAACTTTAATACAGCAGTTCGCATGGCTTTATGTACATCAGCGACTAATTTTTAAGATGAGTAAAGCTTTTCTTGCTTAAAACGGGTAAAAAGTTATCCAAGTACTACCTGAAGCCAAAACAAGATAAGCGCCTTAGCGCTTTTGTGCATGGAGTCAGCTAATAAACAAGATTTCATACGACGATATAATTGATGATTTCGCGAACAAAAAATCACGCAAAACTGTATTGCAAAGCTTTCATAACTTCATTTATTGAATTTCATCATTAGCCAGGTTATTACCAGATAATTCAAAATATTTTTTTAAGCTGTAAGCGGAAGAAATATTATTTAATTACATTTACCGAATATGAGTAGTATCAAAACCTTAGATTATTAATAGGTCTTTGCCTGAGCGCGCGAAACCTATCAATAATCTATGATCAAAACCTTACCTTTCCCCGCCTTATTATTAGTACATACATGATTGAGCTTTTATTAACTAAAAATCATTGGATTGTAAAAATAATCTGGATACTAACTCATCAATCCCCTAGTTAACAATCATACCAATTACGGCAAAAAGGTGGTGTAATTAGGACGATAGTGCACAAATCATAAAGTTACAATTTTATTGACATATTCTGAACAACAATATCATATTGAATTGTAGAAGTGTGTGGGGGCGGCAAAATTTTCATTGCCTACAGGCGGCAAATGTGTGAATCCGTCACTGGCTGTAATGATGACGATCGACATTAGTGAAAGTAAAAAATAGCGATTGTAATTAATATTTAAAATCGTGTAAACTTTATCAATGGTAGGCGATGAACGGTAATTTGTATGTCACACTAACAGATGGCGCTTGTAGTACCTTATAACGCAGTATGGTTTTGCTACACAAAGATTTTGAATAGATGCAGACACCTAGTTCAAAGCACCCACTAAACACCGCCTGGGATTGGCTTTCCCAGCCGTCTTGGGCTATTTTTGGAAACGATGATCTCGTATCATCGTGTATGTTATTAGACTAGACATGGCGTTAATGGTTAAACCTATTTTTTTTGTTAAAAGTTATTTGTTAAATTTTTTAACAAATAAAATTAACAGTTAAAAATATTACTAACTTTTGTAGTGATGATCTGTTATTTCTAATCGGTTGTGTTAATTTTATTGCTTAAGTTATTATATATTTAATTTTATTACTAATTGCTTAAATTATTTTACTCATGAAATTTTGAATTCAATAAACATTTCTTCATACTTTAGGTACCTACAGGAATCCTTAGAATTAAAGTCGCTAGGTATTTAAAGGTTTATTCATTAAATATTTACATTATGTTATAATTCACAGTAAATTGTTTATTATTTATAATGATATTTAGATACTCAGTATTTACTCTTCATATAAATGTTTTATATTTTTTCCTTTAATATTTTTTCTTTACTAAGCTAAGTAGACATTATACGTAATAATTCTATGTAGACATGATTGTTAGTTATATTTTATTAATGTTTAGAAACGTTATTTGTGCCACTTTAGCTGTGGATAGTCTTGTCCTTCGATCATTTATTATGTACCCAGCCGGGCTAGCATGAGCCGGAGAGAATATATCCCCGGAGAAAGGATATAATTTTTATCTCTTGCTTAGTTTTATCCACCCTGCGAGCATGGGCAAGAGACAAAAATTATATCCCCCGATTATATCCACTGACAAGAGGTAAAATTATCTTATCTCTATAGTATATCCCCGTTTGACATAACGAGTGGACATATATCTCCCCGTCCGTAGCATGGGGCCAAGGGAAAGAGAAAAAATTATCCCTTTTTGACATTTGAAAGGGACAATTTTATCCTCTTTCGCGGACGTGGGTTTAAGTTTATCTTCATACCATTTTAATACAAAAAAGATGTCTCGAGCCTATTGCAACTACATTTTCGTGTCAGAAATTGAAAAACAAGAAACAGAATTACATCAGCGATCGACATGTGATCAGAATACTTAATCTATTGGAATTCTCCGACAACGAATTTCTACGCCGGTAAGTATTATAACGTTTTAAAATAAAGTTATCAAACTTAGTAAAGTTACAATTCAAAGGTTTAAATTAAGAAATATGTTAATTCTTTAGCAAAGCTTGCTAAATATACTATACTCATGATTATAAAATTATTTATTCCTTGTTTTGTTTGAAATCATTACATTTTTATTCTTCATGCTTCATCATTTTCAATTAAAATTAAATCTTTGTGACTTAGAGTAGACATCAATTTTGATGTATTTTGTAATTTTCTTATAATGGCAGTAATTGCGGGGATATATTTTTTTAATTTCTTCAAGAGGTTACACCACCTCCAAAGGTACTCCAGTCTGTATTGTCCAGTTTCACAATTGGCTTAATTCTAAACACATATTTTTTAATAAATGCTATCACAAGCGAAGCAATACCTGCGATTTGATACAAGCAATGTATATTTAACTTAAATATTATACAAAAGAAAATAAAGAAAGAATTAGAATAATAGAAAAAATAAAAACAAGGCAGAAATACGCTTAAAATAAATATAACAAATATTATAAATGACATATTGTTTAACAAAAATTATGAACAGTTTAGCAATATAATAAACAAAAGGTAAAAGAAAATATAAGTTAATGTAAATCTACTTAATCTTAAAACTAGTTTATAGCTAGTATAGTTTATAGCTTTATACTATGGTATATTATCTATGCGCGGGGATAAGTTTATCTACTGTCGATATTATATCCACCATAGGCCCATGCTCGCAGGGTGGATAAAGCTTTGACATAGGGATAAGACAATTTTATCCCTTGTCAGTGGATATAATCGGTGGATAAAATTTTTATCCCCTGCTCATGCTAGCCCGGCAGCTTTCGAAAAAGCACGTTCACAGGTAACTGAAGTGACCATGTTACATCGAGTTTTAAAAATTTTATACAAAACTGGGTATATATATTTATGCGTGCGCCACCACGTCAATGGACATGCTGTCCTTGAAATAACCGTTTCTTTTAAAAACATTTCAAGTTCCTCCATGGCTTTGGTCTTGGCTGTCTTAGGCGCAGTTGAGCGTTTGATTTTCAGATCAAATTCACCCCATATTGATAGATTTTCAGATCCAGTTTGCTCATTTTCACTCGTTGTAACACTTAAATCGTCGTCCGTCAGTAGATTTTGCATTATCGTCAACAAGTGCCTTTTTGTGTTCGTTAAAGCCACATCGTCCGAAAAAGCCACATCTTTATACCGTGGATCTAAAAGTGTGCACATTGCTATTGCTGTATTATGACGAATATCGCCAAGGCTTTGAACCAATCCTTCCTTTAATTTACCTAACATGCCAAGGACGGTAGCGTACAAATTTCTGTTAGATTGTCACATATGGACATTAAACTCGAAGTAAGCACTAAGGCAGTACTCGCGGTTAAATAATTTTCTCCGCTCATAACATTGCTTACTTCATAAAAAGGTTTTAAAACCCAGCACATTTGCTCAATGCATTCCCATTCTTCATTAGGGATTATAGGCAACGAAACGTTCATTGTGGCAATTGTTGCTTGAAGGGCTTCCTTTAGGGCGTGAAATCTTTCCAACATTAAAAAAGTGGAATTCCACCTGTTGGGAACTGCTTTTACAACGGTTTTAGGTTATTGTATATTTTGGTTGTTAAATTGATATTTTAGCAGCTTTTCTTTTGTGTGACAACTTTTTTTGAAAAAAGTCACTGTTTTCGTTACTTTCTCCAAAGTATTTTTATTTATATTTCAGGCATCCTGTACATATGAATTTAATTTATGTTCGTACCAGCCAAAATGGTCCCAGTTTAAGAATGTACACGCTCTTATCATATTGGCGGCATTATCCGACACAATAAAAAATATTTTTTGGGATATTCCCCACGCTTCTCCTATTGCCTCTAACTCTTGAGCAATCCTGGCTCCCGTATGGTTCCCATCCAGGAGATCGCACTGCAATAAAACAGATTTAATTTCTAATTCATTGGAAAAGAAGTGTGCTGTTACTCCCGAATACTTGTCCAAAGTTCTGGATGACCAGCAGTCAACTGTTAAGCATACACTTTCTGCGTTTTCTTTTACAAAAATTACAATCGTAGGCTATTAATTTTATGAGACACTTATCAATTATTTTTTTATCTCTTGGTCGAAGTTTCTTGGATAGGTAAGATGACATCATGCGTTGAACCTTATTCGCCGGCTCATTAGCTGACGAAATACCCACACCAGCATCACCGATATTACCACCACCACCATCGTCATTACCACCACCTTCCCCAGTATATCCACACATGCCACTACCACCAGGTACACTACTATCCCCAACAACATTTCTAATATCATCGGTAACAACAGTTCTCGGAATTCCTTCACCGTAACCACTTTCACCAACTGTTCCATGCGTTAAATTTGAATACACGCTAAGATGCTTTAACTTCAAGTGTGTTTTTAGATTGTTGGTTGAGCCTTTATACGATAAAGTTTTTTTTACAATAATTACATATTGCCCATTTTTCGCCTCCGACACATTTTTCAAAATGGTCAACAAAACAGTTGTGTGTGACGTCGCGGCTGGATAAAAAAGAAAATTAACACTACACTAAATAATACTATATAATATAAAAACTAATTTCACTCAATCTTAATTACCTTCCCTAGTACTTATGTCTACAACTTTTAATATATTCCTTAATATATTAATATCCTAAATCCCTTGTAATATTATGGTCATTCCCATATAAAAAAGTACTCTGTGATTATGGTGAAAAGTGAACTCTAAATAAAATATAATTAAACTTACGCGCTCCGTTTAAATAAACACCAACCAATATTTCAGCCAATAGCGTATTAACAAAATTCATAAAATTAACATCAACCACTAACATATCCAGCCAATAGCGTTATCCCTATGTGTTAAAAATATCATTTTGTACGGTTTAATAAAAGTAACACTTCAAAAGATTTAACGGCACATGATTTATTATTTAATATGATAATTTTCAATCACAAGTGCAACATGAAATATGAGATAAAAGTTTAAATTTATATCAAATAATTGTTACAATCCTTATTTTTAAAGTGAAGCCTAAATTTTAATGTAATAAAACAAAAGAATACATGTATTGATATTTTTAAAGAATATTTCCTTTCGTATACGAAATTGCTATCTTTATAAAATTGTAATAGTGCCACCTACTTCATTCAATAGGCGAAGTCATTTTATCGAACGAAAATTAATTAACTCTCAAGATAATACGTCAGGAATACGCTAGATGGCACAAACACGGCTTTCGGGTAATTAATATTACATTAGCCGACAGCCGAGTTTTTGCCATCTGTAAAATATTAAATCTGTCAATAAATCTATCGATTGTTTTCAATGGACTTGATAAGTTTAATAGTTATGGTTAATTTTATTTATTGAATAATTTTTTTAACTGTTTATTTTAACAGTTAAAACATATAGATATTAGCCATCTTTAAACTAGACTATAATCTGATTCTCAAATACTGATAATTAGAAATGATTCGTACTAGGTAAATTTCGTACTAGGTGCCCCTAGTCCTAGTCCAATTCCGAATAAATACTCGATCCAAATACCTGTTCCACCTAGTCCATAAAGTATCAAGTACGCACAAAGTTTAGTATTGTTGGAATAGGATGAACTTTGGTTTCAAGTATGCTTTACGTGCGTACTACTGCGAAACGTGAGCACTGTGCAATAATGAATTGTAATCTTCCCTTCGTACTTAACACAGGCTTAGGTCTGTCAACGTACTACATTGTAGATTGTTGGCCATGTTGGCGTTTTTAAAAGATTTTAATTCATTTTTATTTCAATGTATCAGATTTTGCTTTTTTGTTTTGTGTTTTTTTTATTTTGTTTTTTTAATCACTTAATCTACAGTTATTATTTTTTATATATACGGAGAAAATCAGACGTAAGAATTTTGATTTAAGAATATTAATTGTTGCACTTTTCGAGTTCCCAGCCTCGTTCTCTTGTCATTTAGCAATAAGCAAGCCACATGAGGAAAATAATCTTTCACAAGGGACACTCGTGGCCATTGCATTCAACTTAATGAGTGCCAAGGCATACAAATGCTAAATAATTTATCTATATCAGATTTATATTTATCAGAATTTTTTTATACATGTATAAAGCTATAGTTCTCGCACCCGGTTGTACTAATCGCACCAAGTTAGTGGACAGCCGTTGTTCACCTTCAGGTTGTTGAACTATTCCAGCAGATTGGTCTGATATTGGTGGTTGCTGGTTAGTCTGCGATATTATCACTGGAGCTGGAACGTCGTTTCTTCTAACTAAACTTACGAATGGATGTTTACATTTAATGTGTTTTGTAAGGTTTGATACAGAACTTTTAAAACTTAGTTGTATTTTACAATTATTACACTCGGCCATTTGTTGCCCTTTGTCCGTAAAATGGTCCCAAGCCATACTATTTACTCTAGGAGCCATTTTTTAAACAATAAACGCGTGAGTGTTTCTAGTTAGTTTTTGAATAAATACTTTAATCTATCACGTACAAAACCAATACATAAAATAATCAAAATAGTCCTTTGTAGACACCCCTAAGAATAATTATTTTTTAAATGTTATTTATATCAATTATACAACTACAATTCTAAAAAAAATATTATACATGATTAAAACTACTTTTACGGATTTTGTCGCGTTTATTTTTACTTTTTATTTTTAATTCCCGACGTTTCGGGCGCTTTCTAGCACCCATGGTCACGGAGGACTGAGATGACTGACGTCCCGATGTCATTGTTAAACCCGGAGTACCTTCAGCTTTTTTAATTATTGTTTATGGTCCGATCTATGCAAAATGAACTGACTATGTCCTGAGGTCTTGCAGTGGTATGCTTGGGTTTAGTTTTAATTTTATTGATTATAGGATCCCAAGCAGGTGGTAGTACCCAGCCTCCTTCTCTATTGAAATTAGGATGTTTTTTAATTTCAATAGCCTCACGTATCATCCTTGGTAGGAATCGGTGTTCTTTCGCGAGGATTTGTGGTCTATCAAATCTGATGTAATGGTTGGGGCCGTCTAGGATATGATCACAAACTGCAGACTTCCCGGAACGTTGATGCTTCACATCAGCTATATGTTCTTTTACGCGGGTCCTAATTGATCTTTTGGTTTGTCCTATATAAGAGAGACCACATTCACAATCAAGCTTGTACACTCCTGCATCTTGTAGAGGAATATGAGACTTGACGGATGGTAGGAACTGACTAATCTTCTTCGGCGGCTTGTAGAATGTTCTAATAGAAGCTCGCTTCAAGATATAGCCAATCTTGTCTGTGACACCTCTGACATATGGTAGTACAGCAGGCACACGCTCGACTGTGGCCGGCTTCACTCGGTCACTGTGACGTAGGCGCGGGACCCGAAGCTTGTTGTCGTGCAGAACTTGCTTGACGTGCTGAAGCTCGGCGGCCAGGTGTTTGCTGTCACAGATCCCTCGTGCTCTCTGTAACAAAGATTTGCCCACGGTAGCTAACTGTGAAGGATGGTGGTGAGATTCACCGTTTAAATATCGGTTTGTATGGGTCTTTTTCCTATACACAGTGTGACCAATGGTGTTATTAGGATTTCGGATGACTAACACATCTAGGAAAGGTAAGGAATTATTTGCCTCTAACTCCATAGTAAATTGAATTTTAGCGTTTATGGAATTAAGATGTTCTAAAAATGCAGTTACTTTGTCTGATGGTAAAATTGTGAAAGTATCGTCTACGTACCGCTTGTAGATCCTTGGTGTAACAGGTGCAGTAAGGAGGGCTTTCTCCTCAAAGTCTTCCATGAATATATCGGCGACAATTGGAGATACAGGTGAGCCCATCGCCACACCATCTACTTGCTTGTAAAACTCTTCCTTCCACAATAGATAGCCAGATGTAAGGCAATGTCTTAGTAATACTGCATATTCTGCTGGCATGTTATTTTCCTCTAGTTTCCTAGTTATAATTGAGATGCAGTCTTCAACAGGTAGGCATGTAAATAGAGACTGAACATCAAAACTGACCATGGTTTCATTGTCAGTAAGATGTAGGTCTTTTATCTCACTGACAAAATGGTATGAATCCTTAGTGTGTGCTCTTGTGTGTCCTCTGAGTGGTGATAATATTTTAGCTAAGTATTGAGCCAATCTGTAAGTTGGCGAATCAATCTGACTCACTATTGGACGTAATGGAGCATTCGGTTTGTGTATCTTTGGTAACCCATACAACTTCGGTGGTTTGGCACAGGAAGGTATTATCGAATTAACGTCCAGATTCAATTTTTCGGAGTATTTCTTAATTAGATCGCTAGTTGTTTTAAGCGTATTAGTTGTAGGGTCTGACCCTACACCTAAGTTGTTTTAAGCGTATTAGTTGTAGGGTCTGACCCTACACCTAAGTTGTTTTAAGCGTATTAGTTGTAGGGTCAGACCCTATACCTACCTGTACCTACAACTAATACGCTTAAAACAACTTAGGTGTAGGGTCAGACCCTACAACTAATACGCTTAAAACAACTTAGGTGTAGGGTCAGACCCTACAACTAATACGCTTAAAACAACTAGCGATCTAATTAAGAAATACTCCGAAAAATTGAATCTGGACGTTAATTCGATAATACCTTCCTGTGCCAAACCACCGAAGTTGTATGGGTTACCAAAGATACACAAACCGAATGCTCCATTACGTCCAATAGTGAGTCAGATTGATTCGCCAACTTACAGATTGGCTCAATACTTAGCTAAAATATTATCACCACTCAGAGGACACACAAGAGCACACACTAAGGATTCATACCATTTTGTCAGTGAGATAAAAGACCTACATCTTACTGACAATGAAACCATGGTCAGTTTTGATGTTCAGTCTCTATTTACATGCCTACCTGTTGAAGACTGCATCTCAATTATAACTAGGAAACTAGAGGAAAATAACATGCCAGCAGAATATGCAGTATTACTAAGACATTGCCTTACATCTGGCTATCTATTGTGGAAGGAAGAGTTTTACAAGCAAGTAGATGGTGTGGCGATGGGCTCACCTGTATCACCAATTGTCGCCGATATATTCATGGAAGACTTTGAGGAGAAAGCCCTCCTTACTGCACCTGTTACACCAAGGATCTACAAGCGGTACGTAGACGATACTTTCACAATTTTACCATCAGACAAAGTAACTGCATTTTTAGAACATCTTAATTCCATAAACGCTAAAATTCAATTTACTATGGAGTTAGAGGCAAATAATTCCTTACCTTTCCTAGATGTGTTAGTCATCCGAAATCCTAATAACACCATTGGTCACACTGTGTATAGGAAAAAGACCCATACAAACCGATATTTAAACGGTGAATCTCACCACCATCCTTCACAGTTAGCTACCGTGGGCAAATCTTTGTTACAGAGAGCACGAGGGATCTGTGACAGCAAACACCTGGCCGCCGAGCTTCAGCACGTCAAGCAAGTTCTGCACGACAACAAGCTTCGGGTCCCGCGCCTACGTCACAGTGACCGAGTGAAGCCGGCCACAGTCGAGCGTGTGCCTGCTGTACTACCATATGTCAGAGGTGTCACAGACAAGATTGGCTATATCTTGAAGCGAGCTTCTATTAGAACATTCTACAAGCCGCCGAAGAAGATTAGTCAGTTCCTACCATCCGTCAAGTCTCATATTCCTCTACAAGATGCAGGAGTGTACAAGCTTGATTGTGAATGTGGTCTCTCTTATATAGGACAAACCAAAAGATCAATTAGGACCCGCGTAAAAGAACATATAGCTGATGTGAAGCATCAACGTTCCGGGAAGTCTGCAGTTTGTGATCATATCCTAGACGGCCCCAACCATTACATCAGATTTGATAGACCACAAATCCTCGCGAAAGAACACCGATTCCTACCAAGGATGATACTTGAGGCTATTGAAATTAAAAAACATCCTAATTTCAATAGAGAAGGAGGCTGGGTACTACCACCTGCTTGGGATCCTATAATCAATAAAATTAAAACTAAACCCAAGCATACCACTGCAAGACCTCAGGACATAGTCAGTTCATTTTGCATAGATCGGACCATAAACAATAATTAAAAAAGCTGAAGGTACTCCGGGTTTAACAATGACATCGGGACGTCAGTCATCTCAGTCCTCCGTATGCAATCCATGCAACTTAGAACATTATTTTGAGAACAAATTGATATCTTTTTGTGCTGCCATCTTTCGTGTGGGGCACGTAAACTAAGACTTACTTTTATCGAACTAGAGGGCACGTATATATATTAGGTCTATATAGGAAGCCATCCATGTTCTATGCGCGGTGCGGTGCACTACGCAGTTAATGGCGGTTACTGGTAGTAAGGCTTAATTTAATATCAATATCTATTTGATATTATTCCGATTTCTCGTGCATTTATGTGTTTTATTTTAATAAGTTTGTGATCTATTTGAGTTCTTTTATATTTAGAGCTAGTTTCACCATACGCTGTTTGTTAGTTTTAACGTCCAATTAAATAAATAACAGCCCGTTAGGCGTAGTGAGTGTTTCACCACGTACTAACGAATGGTTAATTCTCTTAACAAGGCGTTAAACTTAATCACTGCTTCAAAGGTCCGTTAATGCTTTTAACGGCTGTCAAATTAGTTGTCAGTTGGTCAAATAAAATGGAAGCGGCGTATAATTTTATTTTTGAACACGAAAATGATGATATTTTAGAAAATTTAGAACGTTTAGATAATATTGTTCGACGTCCTAAAACATAAAGAGCGACGTGATTATTTTGAAGAATATGACGATGTAGATTTTACAAGGTTTCGTTTGACGAAAGGATCTTGTATGGATGTTTTGCATATGATTGAAGATAAACTTGAATATCCATCAAATCGGTGAGTACCTACTTTAACATTACCTTATTTCGTGAATTGTACCTATTAAAAATATGCTTGTTTTGTTGTCTAGAACAACTTCTTATGTAAGGTGTTTATTATTAGGTATTAAAATGTTGGGATGCTAATTATAATATAGTTTAAAAGCTCACACATTGTTTCTCCCTAGTAATAAGATCACTCCATCATCTCTACCGTGAATTTTACACAAACCTTCTAAAAGAAGAAAAATTTGTATGATGGGCATGGATGAAGCTAACCTAAAATTTTGTTTGCTTACAGAAACAAGTCGATTTCGCCAATAAACCAACTTCTTTTAACTTTGAGATATTATGCTACTGGTTCACAACAAATAACTATGGGTGATTACTGTGGAATGAGCAAGTCCACTTCTCACAGAATTATACATAGAGTTACTGCGGCTATAGCGTCACTCAGTCGCCAGTTTATAAAATTTCCCGTCTCAGAAGAAGAATTAAAAAAAGCACAATTACAATTTTATAACATAGCACGCTTTCCTAAGGCACTGGGTGCTCTTGATTGTACACATATACGCATTCGTTCTCCTGGTGGGGAAAATGGAGAACATTTTAGGAATAGGAAAGGATACATGTCTATAAATGTACAAGCAATAGGAAATGCTAACTTAGAAATTTTAGATTTGGTAGCGAGATGGCCAGGAAGTAGCCAAGATCAAACTATTTGGAACGGATCCTACAGAAGCACTATATTTGAAAGTGGTCGATACCGTGATGCCTTTCTCTTAGCAGACAGTGGCTATATGAACCGACCATACATTATGATGCCACTACAGAATCCAATAACCCCAGAGGAGAGATTGTACAATGAATCTCAAATAAGAAGCAGGAACCCCATTGAACGCCTGTTTGGAGTATGGAAACGTCGATTCCCAGTACTTGCATTAGGTATACAAGTACAGTTAAAAAATTGCCTTCCTATAATTGTTGCTACGGCTGTGTTGCACAACATCTTAATAAAAGCAAATGAAGATTTGCCATCTGATGATCCGGAAATAAAACTACCGGCTCCTTGGGAAGATTTAATAGAACAAGGGCATATTAGAGAGCACAGATATAGTGATAACATAAACAGAGACATAAATCCTGTGCGCAGAAGTCTTATTAATAATTACTTCAGAAGTTTGCATTTACAATCATTATAAATAAAAGTCATTTTATAGTGTAACCTCCCTTTTATTTCTTATTTACATTATTAACATTTTTTGCCAAAGATAACTGTAATTCTAACAGTTCCGTTTTAATTCTCTCTTGTTTAAGTTGCTCATCGAGCAATAAATTTTTTTTCTCAGCCTCAATTTGTGCATTTTTTTTCAAAATTTCGACTAATTCTATTTTGCTAGTCAGTAAACTGTCGGCTATTGAAGCCCTTGGTCTTCTCCTGTGAAGCCATGTTGGGCTCCCCTTTTTTTTTGTAATTAGTGCATCTGACATTTTAGTTTTAAGTGCAGCTGGAGACCAACCATGCCAAATATTATCCTTATCCTAAAACAAAAAGTAGGTTTATTAATATATCCCATCATCCATCCATGATATCTGTAGTCTAGGCTATCTTCCATGGGTGCGGTGAAAAAGTGATGAATATTTATAATGAGATAGGTACCTGAACTTCACGACGACTTGAGCCATCAAATGTTTCCTTATTTAACTCCCCTGAATCACCCTGAGAGCTATTCAGTCCTGAGGAACCAACTTGCTCAATCTGAAAATAATATATATATATTAGAAATAAAAACTATCCGTATTAAAATACATTTTTATATATCATAAAACAAAGTCTGTTTGGGCTAATCTGAAAATCTACTTTAAATTTGTTTCAGTTGTTATAATTAAGTTGGTAGTTAAACTCATCCATGAAAATGTGCTATAATAAGTGTTATAATATATATATATATAGTAAATAATATATATAAGTAATTTATTATAGAACATTTACATGGATTTTATGCACATGTTCTGTGTTAAAATATACACTATTATACGTTAATTAAAGGCCATAGAGAACTGGCTAGTATGTTTATAATTACCACAGTTGAACAGCCAGGTACTGCATCTAATAATACAATGGTCGGTAATATTTCTGCTGAATCTTCCTTCACTTTATTAGATGCTGTGACAGACTCTTGAAATTGACCATCGCTATCAAATTCGTTTGCAAGACCATCTAATGTTGGGCCAAGTAATATTTCTACTTGCTCTTGTAAAGGCCCTGGTGGTGGATGATTGGGCCTGCCTCCACCTAGAAATAGCAAAGTATAGATTATGAAACAGTGTAAACACTAAAAAGGAGCGTAAGTAGTCATTAGGCATCACTACAATCATTTCTGTTCGCAGACTAGGAGGAAACCACAGAATGAATTTAGGTGAGAGTTTACAGTCAAGAAAAGTTAGGTATTCGAAATAAAGGTAATAAATTATTACTGCGCTAGAATTTTTGAAAGTATAACGTGTTATTAAGTTACAAATATATCATACCTGTTAAGAAAATCTCCTTCTTTGTGGCAGCTTTGTCTTTCCTTGTCGTTCTTTTGAGGTTATCCCAACACGTTCTAAGTTGGTCCGTATTTCGGACATTGAAACTGCTCAGGGAATTGAATTCTTCCGTGAGCACCTTCCAACCCTCATTTTTATGAGCAATCGTCACAGCATCTGTTTTTTTGTTTTCTACGACATCTTTATATTTTAGGATAAGTTCTATTAAAATTCCTTTTTTCACTGGCGCAGAAATTAGGGCCGCGACTTTTTTTCGACATATTACAACACAAATTAAGTAAAACTTACTAATTGAAAGAATTATAAACCACCACAGAACAAAATCCAGGTATATATAATTTACTCTGTGAAAATCTACAAGCGCGAAACCGAAAACATATGACGTTTTAGACGACCAACATAGAATTACACTGTCTACAGAACATTTTGTATGGGCACCATGACATTTTGATTTGCCTGCATAATAAGGAGAGTGAAGTGCGAGAGAATGACAAGTCAAACTTGTCGTTTTTGTTCACTCGATCATAGATAATATCTACTTGATGTTTGATTTAGCAACGCCTTGTTATGATGCCTCTATAGAACGTAAACCTTTTTGACGTCGACGTCAATTTTAACAGAACATTTGTTAATGGCTAATTAAGAATAGTTTGGTGAAATCGGGTCTTAATCTTTTTAAAAATGTCACGGAAGGAGTGTGTTTTCAAATGTGACAAATTTGGTAAGTTATTTTTGTAATATTCGCATAGTTTACGGATTTTATTCACTTGTAAACAGCTATTATGTAAGAAATTGAAAGTTCAAGGCATGGGCTGTAATCATTAAAAGTCCACTATGCATAGGCTGCCCACGCATTGCCTCGTAGGTACTATTTGCCATAGCTGCCACGCTTGGCAGGCGGGTTATTCTGCCAAGCCTATCTGCTACAGCGGGCTGGGGCTGCTCTCCCTCCGTGCCTACGGCTTTACAAAAACACTAGGGGTAGGGCAGACAAGACTATGTGGAGTTGGGGTGTGCTAATTCGGTTTTAGAACCGATTCGACCTATTTTATCTATAAAGTCTAGTTGCTCTTAACTCTCCTACTAGAGTGGTGAATGAAATAATGTAATGTGAATTGTTATAATTTTGTTTTCGGATAAACCTCTTGACTGCTATCCACTGCAACTCAATTTGTTGTATATAAGTCCCATCTCCAGCCACAAATGGATTGTCTGGGTCCGAGTGATAAACTTTTTTATGAGTGTATCTGTGTTAAGAAAACAAACTGACATATTTGCATTTTGTTATATGTAATTTAAAGTGAAATTTATTTTTATCGTAAGTAATTAATTCAAAAGGCATTTCTGAAATCCAAAAACAGTGTAAATGGTTCGAGCTTAACCCTGACAATCCTCCTAAATTGAAAACATAATTAAAAAAATCAAGTATCGGAAATCTGCTTCATAATATGAGAACAAATTGACTTTTACACTATTTTTGGTGAAATTTGTTTTTATCTTAATTCAAAATGCATTTCCGATATCTAAAAGCAGTGTAGTAGGTTTAAGATTAACCCTAACAAGCCTCCTAGACTAAAAACATTATCAAAATCAAGTACCAGATGTCTAGCCAACTCGATATAACCTCAAAATTTTAACTATCGATATCTCGAAAAATAAAGATTTCCGGCATAAAAAGCAGCTAAATGGTAATCAATAGCATCATTGCCTGTCAACTAAAGCTAAAATAATCGCTTAAATCATGCAGCAGGTTACTAAAGCCGACCCCAGTTTCCGTCTCTCGCCTCGAAAATAATGTTATATTTTATCATTTCAGATATATTACACAAATTTCCAATACCGAAGTACCCGTCACTTGAAAGGTTTCGGCTATGGACGAGGATAGCTGGAAACAATTTGAAAAATAAAACCGATCTTCATATTTATGCTAATTACCGTATTTGTAATCGGCACTTCGAAGATCGTTTTATATATCCTCGGATCAAAAGACTTGCTAAAACAGCATACCCCAGTCTTAACCTTGGTAACTCTTAATAAAAGTTTTTTCACTGTCAATTTAACTAGCAATTGTTTTAACAGTGCAGACTAAAGAATATAACAGTTGTAATATTCGTAAAGATGATCAAACAAACTTTTAGTTTTTACTTATTATTGGTATATCAGTGTATAGCTTGCCTACAATAACTACTACAACCCCACCCAGTGGTAAGTGGTTATAAAGCCCTAGCAGTGGCAGCCCTAACAAAATTTTTAGGTGGAGCGGGATCTCATAGTGACACCCCTCTAAATACAAAACCTTAGTGTTCCTCTACTATGACGTGATTTTAAATAGTATTAGATGTATCAAATATCTACAGGTGTATATGTTTAAGCACAGTTGTGTCTGTTGCTCCTGCCATAGCAGTTGTTCTACTTATTTGCATTGCTGTTATTGTTGCTCACGACAATGGCACTATGCTTGCCTTGCTACGTTGACTAGTTGTACAGATTATTTCCCATAATAAGAGTTAATAATCTTGTTTGACAACTTTTATTTAAACTGTTGTTCTGCAGACAGTGTCAAAAAAGATAAACTAACTGAACTTCCAACAACAAACTTAATGAAAAGTCTAGATAGCCAGCTTTCTGGTTCATATTTATTATAGCAATAGAATTTTCTGTGGAAAAGATTCCAAGATATGACAGTCTTTCCTGACACATAGTAGAAACATAGGTAAATTTTAATTGTTTTAATGTAATATAAGTATGTTTCCATTTAGCGACAGTAATAGTACAGGTATAGTCAGCATGATACAAAGTACTGTCTGTCTTTTGAAAAAAATATCCTGCCAATCATTATTTTTAATAAGTCTGAGAACTTTATGTGGCTCTGCTGATTAAAGATCTTTAAATAATGGGTTCAAGCTCATAAGTTCCTGAACCAATTTACAACGAGACAAATCACATTATGCCCATCTGTTACAAATCAACACAGGCATTTTGATCTTTCAGGAATTATTTTCATTTTGTATAAAAATGAACACATATCATAGAATTTTGATAGTTTAAGTCAAGTAACCAACACACTTTTAATAGTATCAATCACAAGGTAAAAACAGTAACAATTGCTAGCTAACTAAAACAACTATAACTGAGGGCCAGATAATCGAGTTTCTACTGTATATAATTATAAGGCAGAATTTGTTATTAAAAATCTTTCATTAAAAGGAGATTCCAATACAATCTGAACTATGCTGTCATTATTTCGTCTGATCTCTATATGCTTACATTTTGTCATACTTTTTTCAGGTACATTGATTAAAAGAAAACGTATGGGTGTAAAAATTAATAAATTAATAAATAAAATCTTGTTATTAAAGAAAAAAATAAAAGACCAAAAAAGTCAAATAACAGCAGCAGAAAAAATGTCAAAGACAAAATTATTTCAAAAGATTCTGAAATCATTATCAAATTGCTAAATATGCAATTAACTCAGCATAATAAAAGAGACCGTGGAAGGCGTTTTAATATTGAAGAAAAATTATTAGCTTTGTCGATTTATAAAAGAAGTCCCAAAGGCTATAATTTTCTAAGAAAATTATTTACCTTGCCCTCAAAGAGGACATTGCAGGATGTGCTTAAAAAAATAACTTTGAAAGCAGGTCTAAACCCAATAGTATTCCGTCAAATAAAAGATGCAGCACAAAAATTTAATACGGAAGAACGCTTATGCTTGTTAATGTTTGATGAGATGTCGCTTTCACCATCACTACAGTATGATAAAGCTTTAGATCAAATAGTCGGCTTTGAAGATTTTGGTGAAAATGATCAGAATGATAATATTGCTGATCATGTTTTAGTGTTTATGTTAAAGGGTGTAAAAATTCAATATAAGCAACCTATTTGCTTTGCTTTTTGCAAAAGTGCCACAAATGCAACAGTTCTTAAAAAACTAATAAAGAGTATCATCAAAGAAATATTTCAGGCAGGGTTAATTGTTGTTGCAACTGTGTGTGACCAATCAACAATTAACACAAAGGTAGTAAATGAATTATTAAGAGAGACAAATGCAGAATATTTGAGACTGGGTAGAGAACACAGGAGCAATGCTTTTCAAATAGAAAATCATCATATATTCCCGTTATTCGACATTTATTAAAAGGTGTGAGGAATAATTTAATATCAAAGGACTTAAGGTATGTCCAGAACGACCAAGTAAAAATAGTAAAATGGCAACATTTAAAATTACTGTTGGAAATTGATGCAGGAGAAGATGAGTTAAGAATGTGTAATAAGCTTACAGAAATGCATGTTATGCCTGAAAAAATTCCCAAAATGAAGGTGAAACATGCAGCTCAAGTTTTTAGCCAACGAGTATCAGGAGCTTTACGATTTTGTGCAAGTACGTATATATAATTTGTTAATTAATATTCAACGTTGAAATTATTTTTTGTAAGATATCTCTTTATCGCTTATTTACTTGTATTAACTCTTACGTCAAACATTTTATTGCTTATTATTTGAAAAGTGCTCATAACATTTTATTTCTTTGCAGAAAATAAGTTGCTGCCACAAAAATGTGAAGATACGGCAGATATACTTCTCCTGTTTGATCAATTGTTTGATTCTTTTAATGGAGGTTCTTATAAGAAAACATATAAGATTTATAAAAATTGTGTAAAACCAAATTCAGATCACTTTGCACTATGGAATAAAGTTCTACCAGTTTTAAGGTCAATGAGATTCAAAACGGAGATAAAAAAGAGGTAGTGCTACATCATCTGTAAGTTATGAACAAGTTCCATCAATAAAAAATTGGATACATAACATTGACACTATAAAAGGTTTGTTGCAATATTTATTTGACAAATACAATGTAAAGAGTATATTGATGCGTAATTTTAACCAAGATCCCTTGCAAAACTTTTTCTCCTCAGTAAGAAGCCACGGGGCTAGAAACAACAATCCTACGTGTCTACAATTTCAAAGTATTTATAAAACATTACTTGTTAATAATTTGAGTTCAACACATTCCTTGGGGGCAAATTGTGAGAAAGACTTTAATAAAGTTTTAAATAATTTAGATTGCCTGCTGGCAAAAAATGATGTACTTCTGCCCCCAAAGGAAAATAAAATTAACATAGATTTTATAATTCAAAGCTTGGCAGGTAACGATTCGCAAGAAGTTGCAAATAAAATTGTCACGGAGACAAAAAGGTATGTGGCAGGGCAAGTTATAAAAAAGTTAAAAATTAAAGTTTGCAAATCATGTATTACATGTAACAATGAATTGTGTGATACAACTCCGCCACAAGTAGATGATTACATTTTGTCTGTAGATGTCACGCGAAGATCACTTATGAGACCCTCTCAAAACTTTTTAGAGTGTGTTGAAAGAGTAATTAAAATAATAAAAAATGCTTTACAAAATGGCCCCTACAGTGGTATATGTGATAGAATTAAATTATTAATAGCTCTTGGTGTGGAATTCGAATTTTTATCATGTAAAAAGCACAAAGAAAACTTAAAAACCTTTGTGATTAATTATATAATCAGCTTAATTATTCATAGGTGGTGCATGAATGTCGGGAAAATATTGCAGGGTAAACATGTTAAAATTGATGAAAATGACAAAGTAAAAATACAAGCTCAAAAATACTATCTGACTCATAGATATAGATCTAAATAGATGTTATTTATCTCTATATCACATTATGATGTACTTTTAACTTTCTAAACTTACTAATTAAGATGCTTAAGTAAATTAGATAACTAATCACATAAGCTGCTTGATGACACCTTAATTTTACTATTATGAAAAAAATTGCAATTATAACCATTTCTATTTTTGGTATTTCAAAAGAATAATTTGGTCTTAATTTCAGTTTATTTAAACATTTTTTCAACAACACAAACCTTCAAAATAAAAAAGTGATTTGTCTTTGTCTAAAAAATACACCAAAACTGCTTCCTTCACTTCTTCATCACTTAAAAACTTTTTCCCATGAAGTTCTTTTTTTAGGTTTAGAAATAGATAATAATCACTGCGGGCCAGGTCAGGACTATAGGGTGGGTGTGGCAAATTTTCGAAGCTCATCTTCTGCAAGGCAGCCATCGCAACATGACACTTGTGAACGGGTGCGTTGTCGTGCAGAAGAAGGATTCCTTTGGTCAATGTTCCCCTTCTTTTCTCCATTATGGCTTCCTTTAATTGTTCTGAGATTGAAGCGTAGTAATTTCCGGATATGGATACACCTTTATCTTTATAATTAATCAATAGGTTTCCTTCGACACTATTCCGATGATATCCCGGACATCAGTCTAAGCGAGATTAGAATGGCTCTCCGGCACCTTAAAAACGGCAGGGCCCCAGGCGAGGATGGAATTACAGCGGAGCTTCTGAAAGCGGGTGGAACACCGGTACTGGAAGTCCTTCAGAAGCTCTTAATTCCGTCCTCCATGGTGGCACTACTCCAGAGGCGTGGAGCAGAAGTGCGGTGGTCTTGTTCTTTAAGAAAGGCGACAACGCTCTCTTGAAGAACTACAGACCGATTTCCCTTCTGAGCCGCGTCTACGTGCTGTTTTCGAGAGTCATTACGAATCGTCTCGCACGCAGACTCGACTACTTCCAGCCTCCCGAACAAGCCGGTTTCCGAAAAGGCTTCAGTACCATAGACCACATACATACCCTGCGTCAGATTTTACAGAAGACTGAAGAGCACAATCTGCCACTTTGCCTGGCGTATGTGGACTATGAGAAAGCCTTTAATTCCGTCGAAATTTGGGCAGTGCTACCGTCCCTTCAGCGGCCAAGTTGACTGTCGGTGTACCGAAGTGCTGAAGTGTTTATACAATAGGGCTACGATGGCTATCTGAGTACAGAACCAGAGCTCGAAACCTATCCAACTGCAGAGAGGTGTAAGACAGGGTGACGTTATATCCCCGAAACTCTTCACCGCTGCATTGGAAGACGTTTTCAAGCTACTGGACTGGAAAGGATACGGTATTAATATCAATGGCGAGTACATCACTCACCTTCGATTTGCCGACGATATAGTCCTTATGGCAGAATCGCTGGAGGACCTTAGCACTATGCTCAATGACCTCAATGGTGTCTCCCAACGGATAGGTCTTAAGATGAACATGGACAAAACAAAGATCATGTTTAATGTCCATGTCACACCAATGCCGGTAGTTGTTGGGAGCACTATGCTCGAAGTTGTTGACGAGTACGTTTACCTGGGACAAATAGTCCGACTAGGTAAGTCCAACTTCGACCGAGAGGTCAATCGACGGATTCAACTCGGCTGGGCAGCGTTCGGGAAATTACGACATATCTTCTCGTCAGGTATACCTCAATCTCTAAAAACTAGATTGTACAACCACTGCGTGTTGCCAGTGATGACTTACGGATCTGAGACGTGGTCCTTCACTGCTGGCCGTATGAGGACGCTCAAGGTCGCTCAGCGAGCTATGGAGAGGGCTATGCTCGGAGTTTCTCTGCGTGATAGACTCAGAAATGAGGATATCCGCAGTAAAACCAGAGTGACCGACATAGCCCAACGGATTAGTAAGCTGAAGTGGCAATGGGCCGGCCATATAGCTCGAAGAACCGATAACCGATGGGGAAGAAAGGTTCTCGAGTGGCAGCCTCGTACCGGTAGGCGTAGTGTAGGGCGACCCCCCACTAGATGGAGTGACGACCTGGTAAGTTATGCAGGAAGTCGATGGATGCAGGTGGCTCAGGACCGTGCTTTGTGGCATTACTTGGGGTAGGCCTATGTTCAGCAGTGGACTTGTGAAGGGCTGTAATGATGATGATAATGATGAATAGGTTTCCTTCTGATTTCCAAAAGACCGTCGCCATGATTTTGCAAGTCAATTGTGCCACCTTAAATATCTTGGGTGATGGTATGCCTTTTTTGTGATAATGCCATAGAGTCTTGTTTGGTCTCAAGTTCATAATGGTGAACCCAAGTTTCGTCACCAGTAACAATTTGAGCCAACACTCTGTCTTTGTCTTCCATACAGAGGTCCAAAAATGTATATGTATCTGATACTCCAACCATTTCTGCGAGCTGTTTTTTCTTTAGGTGGGCATCTTCTAATATTAATTTTTCTTTTTGAATAATTTCCGAATTGGTCACCTCCACCGGCCTTCCTGTCGTCTTCAAGTGACTTTCTGCCTTGTTTAAAAAGGGTATGTCACTTGTAAACCATAGTTTTACTTGGACAAGAGTCTCCGTAAACGGATGACATCTCTTCCAGTATAGTCTGAACTGATTTTCCGCGCTTGGTAAGGAACTTTATAACGGCACGGAACTCGATTTTCTCCATATTTCACAATTTCTTCCCGATTGACTTGTTTGGTTGACGATAACTCAAAGTCTAATGATCTAATTACAATAAAACCCGGTTTTTATACTAATAATGAGTTGCTTAATTTTCATGTAATTCCGCGACGTCCAAATTCATTCCGCGAACTTCAAAACGCATGTACGAGGGTACTACAAAATATACAACACAATTTTATAAAAGATGTTCTTTCATAAGTACAAATCATTAGAATACCTTCTAATAATTAATCAAGGTACATAAATTGTCTCGAGGATATGACTTAAAAATTAGTACATATTTTTAAATCACTCCATGCAACATTATTTAGCTTTATTTCTACGAGTTTTTTTATCATTATTGATTTTAATGTCTGCTTTTTAATATTTTACTTATAATTATTGCACCAGCTCTTAGTCTTTGAGGGTCTGAACTATGTACAATTATTTTGATCAACAAATTAGTGATAAGGATCCTTACTTTTTTATGTTTATGTCATGTTTAAAATTGAAATTTGCTATTTATTAACAATTTAATGATTTCAAATATCCCATTTCGGGGAAATCATTGGTCAAATGTTTTTAATTATTTTTGTTATAATCTCCCACACATGAAAAGTTTTCTGAAAGTCGCAAAAGTGTTTTTCTTGAAACATTACAAATTTGATGTATTTGCTTGGTGTGGGGTTGTCTTACAAATGTCATTATTACAATTATTACATTATTTACATACCTGCATCAATTTTCATCTTTTTATAACTTGTTAAATAAAAATATTTTAGTTTTCAATCTCTGCGAATTTGCTAACTGCCAAAATGTGAGCGGTAAAATACCTTCTATTTACTACCTCTTCGTTTGGAGTGGTCATTTTTACCAGTAAATAATCCAAATTTTATAATATATTATTAGCATCTTGCTAACAATTTGCCACCAAGGAATAATTTAAATTTAAATTGTTGAACAAGAGTGTATTGAATACTATTTGAATTGTTGGCAAGTAGGATTCATGTTTTCTGCTCCGTGGTTTTTCACTAAGGAGAAAGTATTCAGCAGTGTCTTAGTTAAATTAACGCATTAACTAACATAGTATGTTGTTATCATATAAATATTGAAACAAAACTTTTGTCGTATTAACATAAGATATTGTCCAATTTTTACTGATGGAAACTGTTTAAAATGATTACATACACTTCCATCTCTTTTTTAACTTCCTGAAATCTCATTGTAATAGGTAAAACTTTGTTTCATAGCATATACGTTCCGAGTTATGTTTTAGACACTTTTTATAAAATCTTTGATTAAAGGAATTAAACAAAATCAAACAAAACTGACTAACTTCTGTTAGTCAGCCATATCTGCAGTATCTTTGCTCTCTTGGGGTAATTAAAAATGTTTTGAAAATAAAATCAAAACAAAGTTGTTAAAGACAAATATTTATTGAACATTAATTATTAATATGTAAAGACTTATTTGCACAAAGTCAAAGACAACCTAATACACGTTGGTTAAAATTCGTGCTTTACTCCTAATTTTAGGTATTTTATCAGGTTACACTTAGGTATATGTCAGCTTACTTATGCATCATCCGGTAGTTCATTTTCTCCCACATCACTATCTAAGAGCAATTATAAATGCTCCAATTTAGCAGTTTACTACGTCATGCTTATAAATCTTAATTCTTTTGAAATAAAATTTCCCCTTTCGATAAGTGTAAGTATCAAATAAAGAGAATTATTTTTTATTTTAAATTTCAAAAGCATTCTTGCTGTCTTTGTCCTATTAACTTAATTATTGCTTACTTTGGTGTTAATTGTAAATTGATCATAGACAACATTTAATCATGTTTGTTATAAATCTTTTATTATATATATTTTTTTAATTACTGCCATCGTAGCATTTTTGCAAAATCTATAACTAGTTGAAAGCTTAATATGAACTTTATCTCCTTTATCATCAAACCAAAACATGTTCATCTCATATTTTCACTCTTAACATCCTCAGTCTTCAAAACCTGACATTTGCATTGTAATGTAGTGAGGAGAACACTAGCATCTCATCAAGCATTAAGAAACACAAGCACTCTGCCATGCTCAAGGCTCTTTCATTTGCTTAAATATAAATGAGTTTATGCCTGGCTTAATTAGTATTTATTTAAGGACATTTTTAATGTTCGTTAAAAAAAGAAAAATTTACTTAAGAATATATATCTTTTAAGGCTTTTTTTGTTTTTATCGATGTGGCCAAACAATTTGTCTTCGAAATTGTACCATCTTCCACGATTTTCATATTATACTGTACTAACTGCACATTCAGGAATATGTGGGTGTGCATAGTCAACGATTTCAGTTTTATTGAAATATTATTTGTTAGTATTATTTTTGTTGCTTTATGTGATTATATGGTACCTTCCACAATTTATTAGATTGATTATAATTTCGCAAATGGTTTGTGAGGTTGTCTTATGTATGAGTATGTTATAATACATATATAAAATGCTGATTTTGTAAAAAAAATATATTGATTTAAACAATGGTATAGTGGGCATAAGAAAGTCACTTTTGTAAATTGTTTGTATTTTTAAAAGTATAGTTATTACACACATTTAAAAAAAGTTTTGTTACCAAAAGATAACGTTATCAAGTACATATTTTAAAGATTAATAAAGCTGCTACAAAATGTATCTTTTTATATTAAGTTAAAGATGTACCACTATTAACAATTAATTGATACTAATTCTTGAAATTATGGAAAAGAAGCAAACCTTTGGAGAGGATTCAATTATCAATGTGCTCTTAAATGGGAAGTAGTTAAGTCTTGTGGATACCACAGTTTTTCTTAGTATTAGACATTGAAGCCATATTTGTTTTATAAAAGAGAGCCGTACATTCAATTTATATCTTAAATTGTAAAAGTCGCGTAGAGAAAAATTTAAAGAAATAAATATATTAACTTTGGCATAGCAATAATGTATGTATTGTTGTACATATATTATATTTATATATATACTAATGTATGTACATAAAAACATAAATAGCTTTCATAAGAATAAAGATGTTTATACTTTAAAAACTAAGAACAAACATAAGCTTGTAACACCAGTTACTAGACTCCACTGAGTCAGTAGTGCTTTTATGGGGCAACATATACGCTTTTAAAACAAAATTTCAGAAAATGTACAAAATTTGTCAATAAATAAGTTGAAATGTTTTATTTAAGGAAAAATGTACAAAAAGTGTTATTATAATATCAAAAAATACATCAATAATAACCCCTGGGATTGAGGTGATCGCCACCATGCCTGTACTATTAAAATTTATTTAAAAAATGTATAAACAAAATGATTGTAAAGTGAAATATGTTTTAAAAAACGTCCCGCTGGGTTTCTTGTTGGTTCTTCCCAGGACAGAGGTATCTGTAGTAAATAAAACATGACTTTCAATAAGTATTATGTAATAATCTATATTTAATAATAATAATTCTATTGTATTGTATTCTCTGTAACATAATATATTTCCTAACTTAACTAACCAGTTAAAAAGAATGTGTTTAAAGAAATCAATTGATATTGTGCAAATATTGTTAAATTTAACACATCTAATGTTATTAATTTAGGCAAGAAATTTTTAAACAATAAACATTTTAAATATATCCGGTTTTTATTTTATTAATAGGAACTAGCAATTAGCACAAGAAATATAAAGAACCATTAATTACATTGCAGCACTTGTGCAATGTAATTAATGGTTCTGAAAATATAAAATTGTAAAGTGCAAATAAAGGGCGGGCCCAAAGCACTCTTAATTTTACGCCACCTGACGGTTGGACACGGAACTTAACGTAAATAAAACTTGAGTTGCTCATGGGTGCTGGAAAGCGCCCGAAACGTCGGGAATTAAAAATAAAAAGTAAAAATAAACGCGACAAAATCCGTAAAAGTAGTTTTAATCATGTGCAATGTTCGCGTAAATATTAGAAATCATTAAAAATGTTATAATTATTCTGGTTACTAAATTACGAGGATTGAGATTATACTAGATATAAATTAAGATAATTTACTTCAAAAACTCCCTTCCGCCATTAACCTACTTTCTTTACTGGATATGTAATTAAATAATGTAATTTCATATTTTCTAAAATTTGTTTTAAATGATTTTTAAAAAAATATGTTGTCTTAAAATTGTCAATTTATTTGAAAAACGCTAGAATGGGAACATCCATCTATTGATTTTGTATCTCTATTGATTTTAAGCTGCTATGGTTTTTTTTTTACTATTGCTATAATTCTATAATAGGTTGATGCAGTATAAAGTAGCTCATAATGACGGAAGGGAGAATTTGAAGTAGATTATTTTCATATATTATTTCTCATATAATCTTAGTAGTAACGAGATAATATTCTAAAAAAATATTATAATTAATAATATTTTTTTAAAATATTGTTTGTATAATTCTTATAAATAAACATCAAAGAAAAGAATAGTTCTGAAAACAAAAAATAAAAAGTTGGTGAAGTTTACTCCATAAAAACGATTATAAAATATACAGATTAGTAAATGTGAGTAAATAAACGCTTTTTTATATTACTGAAAGCAAGCATGATACATTTACTTTTATTAATTATATAATTTATATCATTGACTTATATATTACTAGCGTAAGGACCGGGCCGTCCGAATAACTAAAACGGACCAGTGCGTTGGCCCTAAATTAGGGCCAACGCGAATTGTTCGTCAGTGGTACGCTCGCAGAACAGATTTGATTGTCATCTTGTCATAAATATGCCTAGTTGCGTTGTAAATGGATGCAAAAATTACGATACAAGGAAAAAAAAAGGAACATGGGATATCTTACCATAGGTAAGTAAACCTTACATTAATTTTGTTATAATTAAATTATTATATAAACGCATTTTCAACACACAGTTTTACAGTTAGTCAGCTTAGTTACGTTACCAAGATTAAGATAATAAAATTATATTATTTTCAAAATATTATTGTCCAAAATTATACCACGTTTGACATTTCATGTTTCTTTTTCCCCATGCGCCGATATATTGGCCTTACGCGAATAATCTATACGTTTCGTTATTTGACGGTTTTATTTTTATTTCTGTTTTATTTTGTATGAAGTTAGAGTAAGTTAAATTTTGAACATTGGTACCAAATTTTTTCTATATTCAATAGGGGTAAAACGAAAGAAGTACAAAAGAAACAATAACTACTTAATTGAAACTGAAAATCTGATTCATAAATTATTTTGAAATTCTGTTTTCTAACTTTTCTTTCTCGTCCATCACGCCGAATGGCTTGGTTCATGTTTAACCGATCATGCGGGGAGATCTGTTCATGATTTTGCCTTGGCATATGGTCTGACACAACTGGTTACTTCGCCTACGCGGATTCCAGATGTGGAGGATCATGCACCTTCCCTGTTGGACCTTCTGCTGACCTCTCACCCGGACGGATATCAGATTTCCGTCGAAGCCCCTTTGGGCTCCTCGGACCATTGTCTTGTCCGGAGTGTGGTGCCTCTACTCACGCTGAAATCGCAGTTGCATTCTGCAGGCTGCCGCCGTGTTTGGCACTATAGGTCAGCCGATTGGGATGGGATGCGGTCTTTCTTTGCATCCTACCCTTGGGGGCGGGTTTGCTTCTCGCCGGACGATCCCAACGTTGTTGCGGATTCTGTCGCTGATGTGGTACTTCAGGGTATGGAACTTTTTATTCCTTCCTCTGTGGTGCGCATTGGAGGCAGATCTCAGCGATGGTTTGGTCGCTCCTGTAAAATAGCATCATGCTATAAGCAATTTATTTACAAATTAATTAGATATATACAAATTAATTAGATAGAATGAAAGATGAAAATAGTAACCAGTAACAACAGTTACTAGACTCCAAAGAGTCAGTATAATTCCTTCATGGGGCAACATAGGTATATGCTTTTACAACAAAGTCCAGAAAATATAAGACCTTATCAATCAGTTTAACTTTTTAGTCAGCAAAATTTGTTTAGTAAAGGTTATTATACTACAGATTATGTGATTGATACTAATCCTTGGGAATGAGGAGATTGCTACCATGCTGTTTCTAAATGTTTTCATACTAATTTTTCTATAAGAAATATTGTAAATTAATTCTATTCACCAAAAGTCTCGCTGGGTTTCTAACTCGTTCTTCCCAAGACGGAGGCTTTTTCATATCTCTAATTTATAAGAGTTAAGAATTTTCATTGAATATAGACAAAGTTTAAAAACTGTGGTAGCTTCTACTTACATACTTTTTTGAAAAAGCTTTAATACAAACGTAATAACAATTAACTTACGAAAAAGATGGTGACACTGGTAACAGCGGATTTACTTGTGATGGCTTAGTGGAAGGTGCGGGTCCTAAAGGGAGACTTGGACACTCCAAATGCTGTCCATGTTCAAAAAACATGGTAGGATAACCTCGTTGGAGTTATCGAAGTCCCCCTGCATATCCTGCTCCTTAAAAACAAGTGGAATGAGACATTTTAGATACACATATAACATATTTTTATGGTCATGAGTTGGATTGACCAGGATAGCACTGCTGTCTTTTAGATAATTTATAGGCTGTTTTAATACAAATGGTAGATAAATACCAACATGTATATATATATATATATATATATATATATATATATATATTTATTATATATATATATATGTATATATATATATATATATATATATATATATATATATATATATATATTATTTTCCAGATCTCAATAAGCCGCGGCTGTCAGCCGCGTCCGTCAGCCGCGTCCGATAATTTGTTCTCAGCTTAATACTGACGTAAAAGCATAGGTATTATATCTCTATGCCGAATATAATGAATATATTCGTATTCGTTAAGATATTAGTATTTAGTAGTATTAGGTGGATTCATGAATCAGTAATCCAACTAATTCTGATATGCTAATATTTCATATTCACTTCATTTATACACTGACCGTTCAACATCGGTTGGATAATATCATTGGACATTTGTGACCGATAT
The DNA here is from genome assembly GCA_907164705.1 of Parnassius apollo. Taxonomy (NCBI): domain Eukaryota; kingdom Metazoa; phylum Arthropoda; class Insecta; order Lepidoptera; family Papilionidae; genus Parnassius; species Parnassius apollo. Next base: position 948,094 of record CAJQZP010000420.1, on the reverse strand, counting down.
CTGTATCATTCGTATCATAAGTATGACGGACGGTGCGAGCGAGCGAGCCGAATGACCGAATGAACTAATTTGGCGGATATTAGTTCTCTATTGTTCAAACGTTAGGGACTATTTTCAAGTGAAAATTTTACAAATACAACTCTTTATAGATGTCTAAAATTTCTTGACTCTCTAGTGGTATTTTTAATAGTTTATATTTCAGTTTATTTATTTTAATAAAATTATTTGGGATATATTAATTTTATTGTCATGGTATTTCCCCATAATTCTTGTCAAGGTCAAATCAGTCAATCATCATATTTTCAGGTTTCATAAAACATTATTAAAAACTAAACTAACAAAACAAGGGCCCTTGTTTTCTGCAGTGGAATTTATTTTTATTCTTATCACTTAAACTCACTTTCAGTAATACTTATATACTATAATATCATTTATTTAATAACAACATTAATAATTATCAAAGCATATAAACCTAGCATACATGGCTATAAAAACTAATAACGTTACTTGGTAACATAAACTTAATACATGAATACAATAGTAATATGTATAACCGTCGTATTAAGATATCACTAATACTCATATATTAATTGAAATATTATAATATCACTTGACGAATATATTCATATTAACTAATACTGACAAATATCGATATTAACCCATCTTTACATACGGCATAGGAATATACCTACCTTAAATAAGCTAGTATAATCGGGAGAAATATACTGTAGTAAATACTAAATACCATACCATAGATAAGAGTGAATATTATACAGAAAAAATGAACACATGAATCAGTGGCTGCGTTTTGCAGAAAAAAGCCAAAATGGCGATCGTAAGCGGTAAGCGCTGACAAATCGTAAGTATAGCTATTTTATAGCTATTTTCCTCTAGAACACGAAGTTAGCTTTTACCGGGGAACCTAACCTAATTTACGAGTAAATATATGTTTGTAAAGTATTCATACTAAAAACTTACCAATCATGAATTTTTAACAACATGTATATGTTTATTCATGTCATTATATTACTTGAAACTAATATTGCACAAAACAACTTATAAACTCTACTTCAAAACAAACAAATTAAATAAGCAAGCTGGCGGATTGTGTCAGCGCTACTGAAGTTAGCAAACGTGACTTGGCCGAAAACTGTTTAGTTTCGCCATTGTGCTTACAAGCGCTTGCTAGCGCTATTTTCTGCCAAACGCAGCCAATATGAATTGTTTAACAATTTTGTCTCCCTCACGGATAGATAAGCAACACCTAGACCTGCACTGTCGCAGTTCAACTTCAATTATCAGTACTCAGTAGAGATGAAGCGTATATACTAGAACAGATCTAGGGACTAAGTATTTAACGAGACTAGGTTGCACCTATTCCAACTTTTAAAATACTCGATCCATCTAGTTTCACTGTGCCTACACGTTGTACTCGTATTTTGTTGCCGTATTAACTAGGCGCTTACGTAGTGTTTGCCTAAATCCTTAGTTTGTCAGTCATTTGAATTTGAACCATATTTCAATGCACATAAAAGTAACGTGACGCGTACTCGTGTTGTGTAAGAATATATTCTGTCCTTGTTTAAGTACACTATTCCGCAGTCTTTCTATCTTTGTCTATCAATACTCGAGACTCGAGACTAGTCGGGACTCGGGACTTCAACCAAATACTAGTACAAGAGTACAAGGCAGACGAGTGTCTGCTCTGTTTGCACTTTGCAGTACGCCCGTCAGGGTAAATGTATTCTGTGATTGTGATAGTACGGTACGGACTCATGCGAAAGTGATCTCGGTGGACACTGTATTCATGTTTCCATGACTACGTTACGTAAACAATTTACGTTTCCATGACTATGTAATATATTTTGATGTATATAAATCATTGACTTATATATTACTAGCGTAAGGATAGGCCCATATAAATAATTTACTCATAACATTTTCATACAAGAAAAAGTAGCGCATCTGTCATAATTCAAACGTCATAACACGATGTAACCAGAGTCGGATTTCGGAATATAATTATACAATTTTTCCATTATTTCATAGTGTGTTATAGTATCTTAATAAAACTAGGCGAAAATATCGTAATTTTATTTTAAGGTCAACCGACTTGTATTATTATTGGGTCCTTTTACTATTTAATATTAACCCTACAATATCGAGAATTTCTGTATTGTGCGTGAGTACTGCCTTGCATAGGTCGACGACATAACTTTGTATATGCATACATGATTTTTTATCACTTTTATCGTAGTTGGTTAGTATAACTCAGTTGCAAGCCGATACATATAACGATTTCCTTTTTGCGATGATATTTTACAGGTAACAAAGAAAACGTAAGTAAAACAAATTAATCTTAAAGAGCTTTATTTGAAGTTATAAACAAGTTACTTTTGTTATATGTAATATTATTGTTATAATAATTAAGTATTAGAATATTTTAAAAGACGAAAAAGTTTGGATAATTTTGTGTATAACATTACAATTATTGTCCTTTAAATAAAACAATTCTTTTAAATCTTTGTCTTTCAGTTCCCTTCCTCTGTTTTCTATGATAGCATGATGTCTCGTGATGCATTCTGACATTTATATACTTCTTATTTATGGCTCGAATAAGGTGCAATCTATGATTCAATGTTGCCGGCTGATCAACAGAGTACAAGTTTTTTTTTATAGAAGAGGGGGCAAACGAGCATGCGGCTCACTTGATGTTAAGTGACTACCGCCGCCCATGATCAACCGCAACACCAGGGGAATTGCAGGTGCGTTGCCGGCCCTTTAGAAAGGAGTAAGCTCTTTTCTTGAAGGTCCCCAGGTCGTATCGGTCCGGAAAAATCGCCGGTAGTAAACTATTCCACAGAGAGGTTGTACGCGGAAGAAAACTCCTTTTGAAACGTAGTGTGGTGGACCGCCAAGCATCCAGATGGTGTGGATGGTATCGGGACGTTTGCCGCGTAGTGCGTTCACGAAATTTGGCGGCTGGGATTAATCCGAACAATTCCTCAGAGCACTCTCCATGGTATATGCGAAATAAAATGCAAAGAGATGCAACATCTCTTCGCAGTCTGAAGCGAGCCGATCGGAAAGCACTCGGTCGTCGACGATTCGAGCCGCTCTGCGCTGGATGCGGTCAAGTGGAAGGAGCTGGTACTGGGGAGCCCCAGCCCAGAGATGGGAACAGTATTCCATGTGCGGCCGAACCTGCGCCTTGTAAAGTCGCAGGCAGTGTGCCGGCATGAAATACTGTCCGCTCCATACGCTCTGCTGAGCACGCCAAGCTTTTTAGAGGCCAATTTGGCCTTCTCTTCCAAGTGACCACGAAACTGCACGTCACTCGATATATCAACGCCGAGGATTTCGATACTGGCTGAGGCAACAAGAGGAGTGCCTTGAAACTGAGGAGATACGACAAAGGGGTTCTTTTTAGCGGTTAACGCGCAACCTTGTATCTTCTGGGGGTTAAACTGGACTAGATTTAGTCCAGTTTAACCCCCAGAACTAACTAACCAACTTACCATCTTAGGTTGAGTAATTTGGTTAGTTTCATAGTATTAATTCTTATTTGAATAGATAATTTTATCATTAAGGGTATTTATGTAGCAGTAATTCATTCAAGTCGGATATTTAATTTAGAATTAATGACGGGTATAAAAATGCAATACACGAACCGTTCGACGCCGCGTCGCCGCGACGTTCCCTATTCTATGGAGTATTTTAACGGGACTTTCACTGGCAGATAACTGGTGTTATAAGGAATTATTAGGGTTCCGCACCAACAAATTAAAACCCATGAAATCTAATGGTCATAAATTAATACGCAGGCGAAGTCGCGGGGAACAGCTAGTATTACATAAAATATGTATGAACTAAATTATGTTATATAATTTTTATATTTGTCCTGCAGGCGAAATGTTCGTCAAAAAGTGACAGGTAACGAACATTGTTTAATTGTAATTCTTATTTCATATCATTCCTTTCATTAGTTAAAGGTCTAATCTACATATTTCTCGGATTGTATATTCTTTGCGAGTTTCTTTTCGAATTGTTCTAACGATAATTTGCTTTGAAATCTGTAAATAATAATTAAAAAAAAAACTTTAGCTTGCTCTGCTCCTTCTGTTTTCCATCTTTGTTTTCATTTATTATTTACAATAAATAGTAAAAGGACTACTCGCAACGCCAAGACGCGCCAGATGGAGAACCAACTCCAGCTTACGCTCCAGGAAGTTAAGGCGTCCAGGGAGCAGTGTGAACTGTTGCTTAAGGAAAGGGATGATAATGAAAAGGAAATAGCATAATTGCCAAAATAAACACAATTAAAATGTGATAAGGTTAAGTTACACACTGATTACATTAGTGTTATAAAAGAAAGAGATCAGCTACAGGGAACAGTAATTGAGTTTGACCAATGCAGCAAGAAATATGAGGAAGCTCTCTGGTTTATTGCTGCGTTGAAGTTACAGTTGAATGAGGCGAATGAGCAAATAGCACAACTTAAAACATACAAAGATAACCTAAAAGCCTCCCAGACTCAGAGCCTGTTCTCTGAGCTTGTGCAATGTAATACCTATAACTTATTACAGCAATGTGCAACAATAGATTTGACAGGTGAAAACTCCACTTTAGGAAAAACTCCACTTTATACTACGGATTGATTGCAGTGAAACCAAATTGAAGAAATATGTAAAAATTAATAAATATGTGAAGAAAATTCAAAAATTAATAAAAAGTAAGATCAATACCAAAAAATTAGGTGAATGTGTGTAAAGAAAAGCAAGCATAAATGTATGAACTTTAACTGTATTCAAATGCCCCGAGACCAGTGCCTTCCCAACGTAGTAATGAACGTAGACCACCAACGTCCGGCTTCGAGACGGCTGATGACATCCACAGATTGGTAGGCATAGCCATCGAAGTCGGAACACATGTCCTGGCCGACATAAGGGCCGGGACAGACCCCGTAACCGCCGTCATGAAGGCGCTGGCATCACTACTGGCAAGGCATTACGGAGGATAACCTGCGTCTGCTTTATTGGAACCCGGACAGGATTCGTCAAAGGATCCACGAACTCCGCACGGTCACCCAGCAACAGGACATCCAGGTGATCTTGCTGGGTGAAACCAAATTACGACCTACAACGCATCTTATGCTGTCTAATTATACCATCTACAGGAGGGACGAGGTCGATCCTCAAGGGGTCGCTTATAGAGGGACAGCGATCCTGGTGAGGAGAGACATCGTCCACCAGGAGCTGGACCTGCCAGACTTCCAGACGATGTGTTCAATCGGCATAAAAATGGAGGCGGCGGGCGAGGAACTTAGGATCTTTGCAGCATACCGCCCGCCAGGGACTCCATTTCACTCCTCAGACATCCGGACGGTAATGGAAGGTACGGCACCCACCATCAACGCCGGGGACCTGAACGCTAAACAGCCGGCGTGGGGGTCCAGAGTGATCACCCCGTCAGGTCGTGAACTTTACGATGACGCAGAGAGCCATGACTACGACGTTCTAGGTCCCGAGGAACCGACGCACATCCCTACTGACCCTAGGAAGCGTCCGGATGTATTAGACATCGTGCTTACTAGGAACGTCAACTACCCAGTAGTGGTAGAAGTGCTGTACGACCTGAATACACAGCATCTCCCGATTCTGATAACCCTTGGCACTAAGGCAGTGACTTCACCGCCCAGAGCTGTCAAGACCAAGATCGACTGGAGGCTCTACTACCAACACCTGCAGGAGAGACCTCCAGTCCATACACCGATCAACTCAGCGGACGACGTAGAGGTGGCTGCAACTAGAATAACCACGAGTATCCAGGAGGCCCTCAACGCGGCCTCTACGATCGTCCCTCTCACGGGGAGAAAAGAGGAGCTGCCGCTAAAAATACGCGTGCAGCGAAACCACAAAAGAGCGCTGAGGAAGCTCTGGGCGCGCACTCGCTGTCCTAGAGTAAAAAGAAAATTAAACACCTTGTCAGACGAACTGTCGGTTGCAATACAGGCCCACAGAGGAGAGGCCTGGGAGCGGCGCATATGGAAGGCTGATGAACATCATGCGTCGCTCTACAAATTGAACCGGCAGTTAACGAAAACTCGACCACCTGTTTGTTTGCCCGCTGACCAACAACGCGGGCATTCAACGTTACGATGCCAAGGGCAGAGTGGATATCCTAGCTGAGCACTTCGAGGAGCAGTTTATGCCGAACCCAGCAAGTGCGGAGTTCCTGGAAATCCATACCCGGAAAGAGAGCCGCGTGCAGGAGCTCCTGTCGTCGCCCGCGCCACCGCTTGCAGGAGAGTGGTTCATCTCCCCCCGCTGAACTGCGGAGGACAGTAACCCGCCTGCAACCGAGGAAGGCGCCGGGGCACGACGGGATTACCAACGCTGCACTACGACAGCTGCCCAATAGAGTTCTTGTAGAGATAGGTCGGCTCTACAATGGCATATTGCGGACATCCCGCTTCCCGGAGGACTGGAAGAAAGGCAAAGTTATCGTCTTGCCGACACCCGGGAAGAACAGGCGTAGAGCTGCCAACTACAGGCCGATCACGCTGCTACCGCATATAGCTAAACTGTGCGAAAGATTACTGTTAAGACGTCTCCGCCCGTGCATCCAACTTCGGGCGGAGCAACATGGATTCAGGAGGGATCACTCCACAGCAACACAGGTGACCAGAGTGCTGCACCTGCTTGCGGCCGAGCACAACCGCGGCCGCATGTCGTTGGGCGTCTTTCTCGATATCGAGAAGGCGTTCGACCGGGTGTGGCGTGTGGCACACAGGATTACTCTTTAAATTAGACGATCAAACAAGTATCCCTCCTGCTATATTGCGGCTTGTGGCGTCTTTCCTGGAAGGCAGGAAGTTCTACGTCTGTGTAGAAGACGCCGAGTCCGCAATAAAACCCATTACAGCTGGTGTGCCACAGGGCAGCTGTCTGTCTCCAGCCCTGTACGCGGCGTACACTAATTAAATTCCTACCCTGGCAGGACATTTGCACGAATGGGAGGACGACGTCGAACTAGCGCTGTTTGCGGATGACAGCGCATACTTCACGTCGTCCAGAAGAGCCCACATCGCAGCTGCCAGGATGCAACGTCTGCTGGACCTGCTGCCACCATGGTTGGATGAGTGGAGGATGGCCGTCAATGTTAGCAAGACGACCGCTCTACTCACTCGCCGCTATAGAAATCTACCACCACCGCTAACCCTCGGAGGCCAGGAGATCGCATATGAGAAGGCCGTGACCTACCTTGGATGCCGGATTGACAGGATGTTGCGTATGACTGCGCACGTCGACTTTGCTATACGCAAAGCTCGATGTGCGCGGGCAATGCTCCGCCCTGTCCTGACATCCAAGTTACCGACAAAGTCGAAGTTAACCATCTATAAAACATACATAAGACCCCTGCTAACATACGCTGCTCCGGCCTGGTATGCACTCCTGAGCGATCATCAGAAGCGGCGACTTCAGGCCCAGCAGAGTTTGTCATTACGGACTATAGTCGGTGCGGGTCGCTACGTCCGGAACGACGTTATAGCGGTCAACCTAAAGATGGAGAGCCTACAAGAATTCGTGGTCCGGCTGGCGCGCGGTATGTTCGACCGCGCCGACAACGGGCCACATGAACACCTCAACGGCTTCGCGCCGTTGCACTCACGGCCGCCGGACGGGCGACTCTATCCAAGAGAACTCCTCCCTATATAGATTAGGGAGTCGAGTAAACCCCACAATGCCGCAGAAAGGCCCAACTCCGACAAAATAATTTGTGTTAAACACAAATTATAGATAACCACCTTTAATGACAAATTTAACCTACCGCGACAAAAGTCGCTAAAACAACACGCCTTTTCCACCAAGGCGCCCAGGACCGGCACATTGTAGTGTGCCGTGAGGAACATCCGGGTAAAGGGGTACACCCCCGAGGCCCGAGACCTGCACGGCATTATGCCCTGCAGAGGACAACAACGACGGTAAAGTAAAAAATTGACTTTCAATAAGAATTACTAGTAATCTAGCGGTTGTTTTTTTTTTTAGAGGTATAGAACTTTGAAATGGAATAAAACAAACATGATTTTTTTATTGATATGAAATTTACTTTATTCGAAAGACAATCTTCTGGCATTATAATTTAAATATGGCTTCTTGCATATGACCGCCACGGCTGGCTCGGATGTAGTCTAATCTGGAGGTCCAATTTTCGATGACTTTTTCCAAAATTTATGGCTGTATATCGGCAATAACGCGCCGAATGTTGTCCTCCAAGTGGTCACTCGTTTCGGGCTTGTCGGCGTAGACTTGCGACCTCACATATCCCCACAGAAAATAGTCAAGCGAAGTTATATCGCACGTTCGTGGAGGCCAATTCACGGGTCCGAAACGTGAAACTATGCGGTTACCAAACGTTTCCTTCAATAAATCAATTGTAGCACGAGCTGTGTGACATGTTGCGCCGTCTTGTTGAAACCACAACTCCTGCACATCATGGTTGTTCAATTGATGAACGAAAAAGTCGGTAATCATCGCTCTATAGCGGTCACCAGTGACTGTAACGTTCTGGCCAGCATCATTTTTAAAGAAGTACGGACCTATTATTCCAACAGCGCATAAAGCACACCACACAGTCAGTTTTTCTGGATGTAACGGTGTCTCAACATACACTTGAGGATTATCATCAACCAAAAGTGAGCTTCATCGCTAAACAAAATTCGCTTATGAAAATCGGGATCGTCGGCAATCTTATTTTGTGCCCATTCACCGAATCTACGCCTTGCCTTCAATTCTTGCACGAGTTGGATTTTGTAAGCACGCAAACCAAGATCTTTGCGCAAAATCTTAAATAAAGTGGATGGACACATATCCAATTCCTGTGCACGTCAAATCAAAATACAGATGCGTTGTCAGACGTGAGGACTAAGATGGAATGCCTCTCATCCAGTAAAAAGAGTCTCTAGTTCTCTACACATCACCGTACGAAACAGCAGCATTAAGCTGCTATTTTACGGTGATATTCTGTAAGAGTGTGGTCCTTCCCCGGTCGAGCCGACCCATTCGTGTTACAACTATACTGTTAATATAGTTACAGCATGGCTCTACCACGTACAAAACTTCACGATACAATTTGAGCCCGCGGCGTGTGCGGTTGTTTGCGACTGTCTCTGCACCAGTGGGCTACGTAATAAAATGCTGGATTAATACTCATGATCTGAATAGTCTAATAGCTCAAGAGCTAAGTGCTCACCATAATTTAACCTGGTTGCGGTTCCCGCCAGCACCAATGTGGTTGAACATTTATTTGCAATTTTAAGTGTTGATTTACCATGTGCACTATGGTGAATGGAAACATCGTGAAGAAACCTGCATATCTGAGAAATAAAATATATTTGGACACCAACACGCAATGGAACAGCGCAGCTTATTGCTCTAAAACCCTTTTAGAAATGAGAAGAAGAGAGTTTTAACTTTGATAGTCGTCTTAACTTTTCATATACGCGCTATACGGTCAAAGTCGTATTGTAGTAATACAATGGTAAATGTGATAATTTGTATTTTCAGGCTTGTGAACATCACACCAGGAATGGTGAAGAAGGTGAACGAATCGAAGATGGCGTTCAAATGCATGGAGAACATCAACGCGTTCCTGGAAGCGGCGCGCCAGCTCGGCGAACCGACGCAGGAAACATCCAGACGGTCGACCTTTGGGAGCGACAGAACCTGAACTCTGTGGTTATTTGTTTGCAGTCGCTCGGGAGAAAGGTTAATTAAATCGCATTTTTTTATATCTAGAATAAAATATATATTAGCTTTGGCCACTCACTATATCTATGAAAATTTGATGTATGTTTACAAAAATAAAGGTAGTTTTAGTAAAAAAAAGTGACAAACGTTCTGTAAACACTAGGCACAAACACAAGCTAGTGATACCAGTTTCTCGACTCCACAGAGTCAGTAATTCATTCTTGGGGCAATGTATACGCTACTATAACAAAGTCCCAGAAAACATACAAGGTCTCTATTGCCAAATTTAAATATTAAATTAAACAAAAACTGTATAAAAAGGGTTATTAATTATTATGATATAAATGAATACATGGTTGATAATAACTCCTAGGAATGAGGTGGTCGCTTCCAAGCTGTTTCTAAAATTAATTTTGTAAATATTATGTGACCATTGACATTGTAAATTTATTATACTGTTAAACATATGGACGACAACAAAAAAAGTAATAGCAGTATTTCTAGATATGGCTAGGGCATTTGACACGGTCTCTATTCCACTATTAATTCACAAATTATACAAGCTGGGAGTCAGAGGATCGCAATTGAAATTCTTTGAAAGTTATCTCACTAACCGATTGCAATGTGTTAAAATAGCAAATTTGATTAGTGATGATCTTCCCGTTTCTCATGGCGTATACCACAAGGTAGTAATTTAGGTCCTACCCTGTTTTTGGCCTATATAAACAGCATGTACCTGTTATTAAGATTGATAAATGGAACTCTTGTTTCTTACACCGATGATACTGCGATTTTATTCAGCGCTGATACATGGGACGAAGCATATTTGTATGCCCAAAAAGGTTTCAATGTAATTATGAACGGGCTAACACATAATAAGTTAATGTTTAATGTCTAATGTGTAATGTGTGCAAATAAATGTTTCTTTCTTTCTTTCTTTCTTTCTGTCTCTAAAACTAAATATATGTTATTCACATTTAAAAAACTTAACACAACAATTTCGCCTAATTTCCATATAAAAGCACATATCTGTCATAATTATAATAATATTATTGACTGTTCTTGTCCTTCGCTCCAAAAAGTAAATGAAATAAAGTATTTAGGTATAATAATTGACAGTAATCTGAATTTTCAAGCACACATTAATCTTCTAACTAATAGATTGCGCAAGTTGATCTATATTTTTAAGAATAATCGACATGTGGCAGACGAAACAATAATAAAATCAACTTATTTGTTACTTTGCCAATCATTGATTACCTATTGCATAACAGCTTGGGGTGGTACCTCTAAATCACATCTACTTAAATTAGAACGTGCCCAAAGAGCACTTCTTAAGGTGAGTCACTTCTTTCCATTTCTCTTGTACGGTCCAACCGTACATTTCTGCTGGCGTTAACATTTTACGTGAAGCAATCGATATAGTTCGACAATTATAAAAATTGTGTTAGTTCACGTAATCACCGTAACCGCGACGGACGCGAGCTCATTAACATAACATTAACATTTAACATTTTTTAACATATTTTAATCTTATATTTTTTACTTCTTTATTAAACTGTTTTTATATAAAAGTTTAATTATTATTAAACATACGTCCAATACCCGAACATTTTTTGTGATTTGATAGGTTCCATCCAACGCCATCACTTTCACCAAAGCTGTCGATAGTAAAATTTCTCCTCCTAAATTATTTTGTGACACGTGCGAAGTGTTTGTCACGGCCTCGTTAGTTTTTTTCGCAACTTGTGCACTGGATATGGACTTAGTGCACGCGTCATGTAACAGAGTATTATGTTTCTGCAAGCATTTGCGGCACCGTTGTGTTGAAATACATGGATTTCCGTTATGGCTAAATAAACAATTTATGCAAAGTTTCAATTTTTTGGTGGTTTTCAATTTAATTCCATTTGACATATTTAAAAATGTTTTGCAATTGTAAATGCCATGATCATCATTACAAAGAGGACATTTTATACCAGTAACGTTATATGATTTTGCAATCGGTTTGTTTGTCGTATTTTGATTAAAATTGAATTGCTTTTTGTAATTATTACTCGATGTTGAATTGAAGTTATGTTGAGACTGACCGTTTAATTTTGATGTATTATCCTGTTTTCGCCGACATAATTCAAGTGCTGTAAATTTGCTTTCTAAGTAGTCCAGAAACTCCTGTAGCACAGGTAGATCTCTGGGCCTCTTTTGCGATTCTATATATCCTGTATATGTTTCCATGTCTAATTTTTGTGACAGTATGTGTACTAACAGCGGATCCCATGTGCTAATATCTACGCCTAAGTTTTTGATAGCGTTTAGGCATTCTAAAGATGTATCATGTAATTTTTTAATTTGATTTACCGCTTGCTGCTGAATATTAGGGAAACCAAGCAATAGGCTAATGTGAGATACGAAAATTCGTCGCTTGTTGTCAAACCTATGATTTAGAATTTTGCAACAGGTTACATAATTTTCTGAACTAACATTCAAATGCTGTATTAAACGCTCTGCACCCCCTTGGAGTTTACTCTTTAATAATTGCATTTTTTGAGCGTTTGAAAGCGACGGGTTGTTGTGAACGCTTTCCGTGAAAAGATCTTTGAATGGTATCCATTGGTTATAATTACCGTTATCGTAGGGATATCCATTCTAGGCGTACAGCTTTCTCGGTGATTGACAGACCACGTTTTAGAATTGAGTTTTCTCTTCAAATCCATAAACTCCTGTTCATACATACTAAAAATAGTAGTATATTCTTCGTCATCCCCATTGAGATCATGATGAATTTCCCAATGCAGAGAATCTATAGCCGACCATCGCGACTCTAATGTTTTTAAAGAATCTTCGAATTCCCATTTTTCCGTAATATTATTTATGTTTATGCAACTAACAGACCTTTTAAATGCCTTAAAATTAATATATTGTTTGCGCAACACGTCATCTAACTTACTGGTTGTTCCTCGATGTACCTGTGGGCGGAGAGCTTCTTGTGGCTCCGCCGAGTTTCCAGAAGACGGTTCACCTAATCCACGCTGTTCCATTTGTTGAGTTGTTTTACCTTCAGGGGCTGGATAATACTTCTGGCTAGCCAGGAAATCCTGATACTGCAAATTTATGGTTTCTTTTACCGAGTTATATTGCTCCCTTGCAATTTCGTACTCGGAGTTTGTAAAGTAAGGATGTGTACGACTCTCACTTTTTACAAGTTGACTGTGATTTTTCTGATAATCTTGCCAGTATGATTCCAAAACCTCAAGTTTTCTTTTAAAATAATCTATTGTTTTACGCTCGGATCCATCTTCGCGGAACCGATAGCCTCGCAGGCGCAGGTTTCTGCAAGAACACCAGCAACAACTACGACAGGTAGAGCACCAGAAAGGGCTCTACCAGAAGGTAGAGCCCGCTCTACACATAGAGCGCGCTCTACCCAAAGGAAGACCATTACAAATGCCCCGAGACCAGTGCCTTCCCAACGTAGTAATGAACGTAGACCACCAACGTCCGGCTTCGAGACGGCTGATGACATCCACAGATTGGTAGGCATAGCCATCGAAGTCGGAACACATGTCCTGGCCGACATAAGGGCCGGGACAGACCCCGTAACCGCCGTCATGAAGGCGCTGGCATCACTACTGGAAAGGCATTACGGAGGATAACCTGCGTCTGCTTTATTGGAACCCGGACGGGATTCGTCAAAGGATCCACGAACTCCGCACGGTCACCCAGCAACAGGACATCCAGGTGATCTTGCTGGGTGAAACCAAATTACGACCTACAACGCATCTTAAGCTGCCTAATTATACCATCTACAGGAGGGACGAGGTCGATCCTCAAGGGGTCGCTTATAGAGGGACAGCGATCCTGGTGAGGAGAGACATCGTCCACCAGGAGCTGGACCTGCCAGACTTCCAGACGATGCGTTCAATCGGCATAAAAATGGAGGCGGCGGGCGAGGAACTAAGGATCTTTGCAGCATTGCGCCCGCCAGGGACTCCATTTCACTCCTCAGACATCCGGACGGTAATGGAAGGTACGGCACCCACCATCATCGCCGGGGACCTGAACGCCAAACACCCGGCGTGGGGGTCCAGAGTGATCACCCCGCCGGGTCGTGAACTTTACGATGACGCAGAGAGCCATGACTACGACGTTCTAGGTCCCGAGGAACCGACGCACATCCCTACTGACCCTAGGAAGCGTCCGGATGTATTAGACATCGTGCTTACTAGGAACGTCAACTACCCAGTAGTGGTAGAAGTGCTGTACGACCTGAATACACAGCACCTCCCGATTCTGATAACCCTTGGCACTAAGGCAGTGACTTCACCGCCCAGAGCTGTCAAGACCAAGATCGACTGGAGGCTCTATTACCAACACTTGCAGGAGAGACCTCCAGTCCATACACCGATCAACTCAGCGGACGACGTAGAGGCCGCTGCAAATAGAATATCCACGAGTATCCAGCAGGCCCTCAACGCGGCCTCTACGATCGTCCCTCTCACGGGGAGAAAAGAGGAGCTGCCGCTAAAAATACGCGTGCAGCTAAACCACAAAAGAGCGCTGAGGAAGCCCTGGGCGCGCACTCGCTGCCCTAGAGTAAAAAGAAAATTAAACACCTTGTCAGACGAACTGTCGGTTGCAATACAGGCCCACAGAGGAGAGGTCTGGGAGCGGCGCATATGGAAGGCTGATGAACATCATGCGTCGCTCTACAAATTGAACCGGCAGTTAACGAAAACTCGACCACCTGTTTGTTTGCCCGCTGACCAACAACGCGGGCATTCAACGTTACGATGCCAAGGGCAGAGTGGATATCCTAGCTGAGCACTTCGAGGAGCAGTTTATGCCGAACGTTGATGTGCACGCGCAAATAGTCCTTTGTAGACACCCCTAAGAATAATTATTTTTAAATGTTATTTATAACAATTATACAACTACAATTCTAAAAAAAATATTATACTTAATTATTCTCGTTACTAAATTACGAGGATTGAGATTATACGAGATATAAATTAAGATAATTTACTTCAAAAGCTCCCTTCCGCCATTAACCTACTTTCTTCACTGGATATGAAATTAAATAATGTAATTTCATATTTTCTAAAATTTGTTTTAAATGATTTTTATCTTAAAATTGTCAATTTATTTGAAAAACTCTAGAATGGGAACATTCACCTATTGATTTTGTCTCTCTATTGATTTTAAGCTGCTATGGTTTTTTTTTACTATTGCTGTAATTCTATAATAGGTTGATGCAGTATAAAGTACCTAGCTCATAATGACGGAAGGGAGAATTAGAAGTAGATTATTTTCATATATTATTTCTCATATAATCTTAATAGTAACAAAACTAATTATAATATTTTTTTAGAATATTGTTTGTATAATTCTTATTAATAAACATTAAAGAAAAGAATAGTTCTGAAAAACAAAAAATAAAAAGTTGGTGAAGTTTACTCCATAAAAACGATTATAAAATATATAGATTAGTAAATGTGAGTAAATAAACGCTTTTTTATATTACTGAAAGCAAGCATTTACTTTTATTAGTTATATAATTTTTAAACATCAAAATATATTACATAATGTCATGGAAACGTAAATTGTTTACGTAACGTAGTCATGGAAACATGAATACAGCGTCCACCGAGATCACATTCGCATGAGTCCATACCATACTATCACTATCACAGAATACATTTCCCTGACGGGCGTACTGTAAACAGCAGTAAACAGACACTCGTCTGCCTTGTACTCTTGTACTCACAGAACACATATACCCCTAAAGGGGCTTGGGGCTGGCTTGTACTAACCGGGCACGTTCCAGCCTGCAGTATTAAAATTTCAAAATAAAAAAATCTCATTTAGCCCTTTCGACCTACGTTAATTAATTTATAATCCCGTTTTTCGTTTTCCCAGGAAAAATAGAAATATAATTTTCAATTTTCCTCTACTTAAAATAGCCATATCTCTTTGAAAAATTATTATTTTTTACTCTACCAAGCGTGAAAAAATTGCCCTTGCGCTAATTTAATTTGCCCGCGTGCTAATTCTTAAAAATATTCAATAATTATTATGGTAAACAATAAAAAACGGTCGTGGCATTTCCAAGCCAATTTGCGCATTGCGCATGCGCGACAGAATAAAGGTGAAACCGAAACTCACATCATCAACTGCAGATCAGCTGATGCTACACGTATTAGGTCATAATATACTCTTATTTGATACCGCTGGCTCCGGACGGTATCTAATTAGATACCAAATACTGCTCTATGAAAAAAATATTTTTTGTTTTAAACAAAACCAAAGACAATATGCAATGAATAATAAAGTCAAAGACAACGATATGCTCTTTTATTTTAAACCATAACCTGGCAATGTTTCTTATAAAAAAAAAGAAATCACTCTGAACTTTCGGCGTTCCACGTGGCGCATTGCAGAAGGTGCTCCGTCTTTTTTATAGAATTTTATATTTGTGTCTGGACTAAAAATGAAAGTATTGTACTTTTTTGTATTCTTTGTAATATAGTAAACACGTAGATATATAATTTGTGGCATAAAAAGCGAAAAATAAGTGCCAAAAGTACTTCGAAATCGAGAAGGCCCATTATAGCGGTTGGGTCAAAAATGTGTTATTTTTCCAATTCTCATTTATTTTTAGTGTAAAATGTAACTAAAAATAGTTTTATAACATATTTCAAATAACTTGACGTTGTATTTATTTCAAATTCACACAAAAATATATTTGAAATATTGTTCGAAATGTCACAGATAAAAATTATTATTTATTTTTTATTTAATTTTTTTATATTTTGGTATGAGTAACGAATAGAAACACATAAAACATAAAAATATACATATTTCCAAACATTTTCATATAAATTTCTCCAAAAAAAAGTGTAGAATTCAAATTAGTAGTAATTTTGGCACTAAAAGTGAAGTATATACTACTACTATGCTATAAAGGGTAATTTATGAATTTTATTACAATTTCTAGCAACTAAAAATAATTTTATTCGATAGTTACAGATTTTGCATTGCAAAACTGAGCACTACGAAAACGGACATCCTCGGCGAAAATGAGGAGCTGTTTACTAGAACCTTTTTTCAACGCCCAACAGAATCGCTCAAATCTTAATGTAAAACAATTGAATAACTCGTTTTTGCATTTAATACGGTACTGTATACAGATAGATCACACATACTATATTCGTTGTTCGAATCAGACTGTAATATTGTTAATTGTAATGTTAATATCAGTCAACTTCTTGAATTACTGATGGGCGAATATGAAAGTACTGTTGAAAAAGTTACATGTCAAGATTGTGGACACATGAATAAATCCAAAAAAATAACAACCTTTTTACCAAATTTGAAAATAGCATGGTTACGAAATTATCAAAACCTTGAAGAAGAAATAAACATATTTTTTCAAGACAAAATTCACAACTGTTATAATTGCCATAAAAGAACTGGATTACATACGCACTCTATGGGGCCGTATCTATGGATTGATACTGTTGCATGAATAAGTCAACTAGCGCCATCTAGTGTCGGGAACGGGAGCGAGGGGAGCTTGGCAGTAAATGACATCACAAACCTTTCGACCGACAGCGCCACCCGACGAACTAAGTTTCTAGAAAATCTATACTCGAATTCTCGGTGCCTTACGCGTGTTTGCTTGAACATTCTGGATATTTGCTAATTTAAATAAGTAGGCGCTGCAAGGTGCGATCGAAGTAGTGTTGATTTGGGCGAAACAAGCGAAGCTTCGGAGTGGAATTAAGTGAATTAGTGTGTTTAAATTATTAGTGTTTTAACTTTAATTGTGTAAAGTAAATTAAAGTGTTAATTTAGGTAATTTTATCGGCAATTTTTATTGTCACGAACCTCAAGCTCGTAACAATTGGTGTCAGAAGTGGGATCAAATCATGCCGATTTTACCTAAGGAAGAAACGGAGGGTGTCCGTACCCGCAGTCAACGCCAGCATGAGACGGACCAGCGGAGATTTGGTGGTGCAACGGCGCAGATGTCGGAGGGCCAACTGCCAGCCACGGAGGCTGCGGGCCCGTCATTAGCTCCTACATCTGCAGCACCTGACTTAGGTGCTCTGATGGCGATGCTACAGGAGCAGCTGCAGCGCGGACGAGAGGAACAGGCCCGTCTGTTGAAAGAGCAGCAGGAGGAACAGGCTCGCCGACAGGAGGAACAGGTCCGTCAGTTGAAAGAGCAGCTGCAGAGCGGACGAGAGGAACAGGCCCGTCAGCAGGCGGAACAGGCTCGTCGGTCGGAAGAGCAGATGCTCCTCATGAAGGACCTTCACGCTATCTTCGGAAAAGAGATACGGGAGGTGAAGGATAAGGTTGCTCAACATGACAACCGCCTGTCGGAGGCCGAAACCCGAATCGACCAAGTAAACAATCGGGTTGACAACGTAATGGCTGACGTGAAGAAAACGCTGGACGACCTCAAACTTGGGGATGGAACAACAGCTCCCGTAGTAGCTACAACACCTTCGCTACGTGGATTCAAAGTGCCGCCGTTCGACGGGACCTCTTCCTGGTCGTCCTACAAAATCCAGTTCGAGGCCGTCATGGAGGCAAACGGCTGGAATAAAAGCCAGGCCATGACTGCACTCACCTTAGGCCTGCGCGACCAAGCCTTAACTGTGTTGGAAGCTCTCGGTAAGAAAGTGACCTACGAGCAGCTCCTTGAGGCATTGGAGGCGAGATATGGCGACGCTCACCTGGAACACGTCTTTCGTGCGCAACTTAAAGATCGTGTGCAGCGCATCAACGAAAACCTGCAGCAGTGGGCTCTAGAAGTGGAGAAGCTGGTGCGAAAAGCATACCGGTCTGTACCTGCGCTCATTGAAGGGAACCTGGTGCAGACGTTCATCGACGGCATCCGCGACCTGGAAGTCAGAGCTGCTGTGAGGCTCGGGCACCACGAGACACTTAAGGACGCCTTGGCCCATGCACTGGAAGTGGAAGCCGTGCGGCAGGATCATCGTTCCCATCGCGTCAGGGAGGTTGCAGCAGCTACAGTTCGCGACCGCAACAAAGGATACAGCCCAAGGTGCTATGGCTGTGGGGAAAAGGGCCATCTTCGATCCAGCTGCCCTAAGCGAACCCTAGAAAGTGAAATTGAACGATCTCAGGAGGGTAGTGCGGCCAACAGCGCCGCCCAGCAGCAGCAGGGAAACGAGTAAAAGCCAGAACTGCGGGGCGGGTGCTGGCTGATGTTAAAAGAGCCCCAAGGATCTCGATCTCACAAACCCATGATGGGAACAGCCTAATCATAAAGGGCGAGATCAACGGAATGCCGTGTAAGCTGACCATAGACACTGGAGCCTCCCGTACGGTTGTTAGTTCCCAACTTATAAGTCAGTTCCTTGGGGACTCCGCATACAACCAAGAACGCATTAATTTGGTAACAGCCACCGGTCAGCGTATACCCGTCCGTGGAGAGAAGGAGATGAAGTTGAAGCTAGGCAACGTGATCTACCTGCATAATGTCATCGTGGCTGATATAATGGACGACTGCATCCTAGGCTTAGACTTTATGAGGAATAATTGTTGCGAGATCGACGTTAAGCAAGGTGTTTTGAAATGTGGACAGGAGGAACTTTTTATGGAAGGTGCGTTACCAGGGAACGTGTACAGCATCAAGAAGATTGTTCTTCCGCCGAGATCGGAAACGATTGTTCCGGTTAGTCTTCCTCGAAACGCTGGGCAAACTCACCGTTGTGTACTTGTGGAAAGGGTAAACAATGACCTTCCATGGAAAGTAGCTCGAACCTTGGTCAGGACCACTGACAGCTCAGGAGTACGTGTGCTGAACCTTTGCGACCGGGAACAGATTATAGAAAAAGGCACACTGGTTGGTACTTGTGAGGAAGTGGATTGGTTACGTCAGTGCCAATCTATATCGAGTGGGACCCCCAGCAAGGATTCAGAAACGAGAGTGACCACACTTTTGGAAGACTGTCGCAGTGTTCTGTCCCCGAACGAATTGGTCAAGGCGAAGAAGTTGTTACTCAAGTACGCCGATGTATTCTCATCAAACGATGCTGACATAGGAAAGACTGGCTTAGTTCAACACAAAATAAACACAGGAGAGGAATTGCCTATCCGTCAGCGGCCAAGAAGATTGCCGGTAGCACGTGAAAAGGAAGTGGAAACCATGATTGAAGGAATGGTGAAGGATGGTGTTATTGAACCTTCCTCTAGTCCATGGTGTTCACCAGTGGTGCTGGTGAAAAAGAAGGATGGCAGCATGCGGTTCTGTGTTGATTACCGCCGTCTGAATGACGTTACAAAGAAGGACAGCTATCCCTTGCCAAGAATTGATGACACGCTGGACATGCTTACAGGAGTAAAATGGTTTAGCACGCTGGATCTAAAAAGTGGCTACTGGCAAGTTGAAATTGACCCTAAGGACAAGGAGAAAACTGCGTTCTCGACGGGAAAGGGTCTGTGGCAATTCAAAGTAATGCCGTTTGGGTTGTGCAATGCTCCAGCAACGTTTGAAAGGCTGATGGAACTTGTACTTACCGGGCTAATTGGCGATGCCTGTCTGGTCTACTTGGATGACATCATCATCGTGGGCCGTACGTTTGAGGAACACCTTCAAAACCTGGAACGCGTGCTCATGAAGATTCAGAGTGCCAACCTCAAGTTGAGCCCGAAGAAATGTTCACTATTCCAACGGCAAGTTAACTTTTTGGGGTTTGTAGTATCGGAAGAAGGTATCCGCACAGATCCAGAGAAAATCGCCGCTGTCAAGGATTGGCCGGTTCCAAAAGACAAGACGCAGGTTAGAGCATTTTTGGGTTTGTGCTCCTATTACCGGCGATTCGTGAAGAACTTTGCAGATATAGCTAAACCTCTGCACAAGCTAACCGAGGAGAAGCGACATTTCTGCTGGGATGAAAGTTGCAATATCGCATTCCAGGAGCTCAAGGACCGTCTGTGCAAAACACCTATTTTGGGATACCCTGATGCAAGCAAAGAATTTATAGTTGACACAGACGCAAGTGATATAGGACTTGGCGGTGTGTTGTCTCAACGTAATGGTGACCAAGAGGTCGTGATAGCGTACTTCAGCAAGTCGTTGTCAAAACCGGAAAGGAACTACTGTGTCACAAGACGCGAATTGCTAGCTGTGGTAAAGTCGTTGCAGCATTTTAGCAAATATCTTCTGGGGCGAAAATTTCACTTACGAACTGACCATGCTGCACTAAAATGGCTATTGCAGTTTAAAAATCCAGAAGGACAAGTTGCGAGGTGGATTGAACTACTGCAGGAATACGACTTTGAGATCGAACATCGTAACGGGAAATCTCATGGCAACGCAGATGCATTGTCAAGAAGACCTTGTCCTGAAGATTGCAAACATTGTACTAGGCAAGAGAGTAAGGGAGTGGTATCCGTGAGGATGCTCAGGGCAGACCACCTCAGCAACGAGTGGAAGGACAGCTTACAACGTGCACAGCAGGAAGATCCGGACATCAAGCCGATCCTGGAATGGATGAAGGTCAGTGCTCCCAAGCCCAAGTGGAGCGACGTCTCAGCGATGAGTTCGACCACTAAAAGCTACTGGGCCCAGTGGGACAGCTTGCTGCTTCAGGATGGAGTTCTGTGCCGTAAATGGGAAAATGTTCGGGGAGACAGCTGTCATTTACAAATGGTTGTCCCTAAAGCTAAGGTACCGGATGTTCTACAGCTGTACCATAATGATTATTCAGGAGGCCATCTGGGAGTTAAGCGAACTCTACTGAAGATCCGAGAACGGTTTTACTGGGTCCACTGTCGAAACGATGTCGAGGACTGGTGTCGCAAATGTACAAATTGTGCGGCTGTAAAGGGACCTCAGACTCGTAGTAGAGGTGCATTGAAGTTGTACAATGTGGGCGCACCATGGGAGAGAATAGCCATTGACGTGGCGGGGCCGTTTCCGGAGAGTGAAAGCGGTAACAAGTATTTCATGGTTGTGATGGATTACTTCACTAAGTGGCCAGAAGTCTTCGCCATTCCAAATCAAGAAGCTTCAACAGTTGCAGATAAACTAGTTCATGAAGTCTTCTGTCGTTTTGGAGTACCTTTAGAGATTCACAGCGATCAAGGAAGGAATTTTGAGTCTCAAATATTCCAGGAAACTTGCCGAGTTATGGGTACTCATAAAACAAGAACGACTTCTTATCACCCGCAATCTGATGGAATGGTGGAACGATTTAATCAGACATTGGAGAGGTACCTAGCAAAAGTTGTAGACAATCGGCAACGAGATTGGGACAAGCACATACAACCGTTTTTGTTGTCATATCGAAGTTCTGTTCACGAAAGTACAGCAGTGACACCAGCTTTCGCAAACTTTGGAAGAGAATTACGGCTGCCTGCGGACCTGATCACGGGGATACCACCTGATGCCCCACGCAGTATAACCGATTATGCAAATGACTTGCGGAACAAAATGAATGACATTTATGAGCACGTCAGACAATCGGGCCAGCAAATGTCTGAGAAAATGAAAACCCGGTACGACCGCAAAATGAACAATAAAGGGTTCAACGAAGGTTCATTAGTGTGGTTGCACAATCCAGTCCGCAGCAAAGGGAAATCTCCTAAGCTTCAAGCTAAATGGGACGGCCCGTACCGGATTGTAACCAGGATCAACGATGTGACCTACCGGATACAGAAAGGCGCAAGAGGGACTCCTAAGATCGTCCATGTGGATCGCTTGGCGCGTTATTATGGGACCGATAATGCTCGGGACGAGCATGTCTTAGGAGGGGGCAGTGTTGCATGAATAAGTCAACTAGCGCCATCTAGTGTCGGGAACGGGAGCGAGGGGAGCTTGGCAGTAAATGACATCACAAACCTTTCGACCGACAGCGCCACCCGACGAACTAAGTTTCTAGAAAATCTATACTCGAATTCTCGGTGCCTTACGCGTGTTTGCTTGAACATTCTGGATATTTGCTAATTTAAATAAGTAGGCGCTGCAAGGTGCGATCGAAGTAGTGTTGATTTGGGCGAAACAAGCGAAGCTTCGGAGTGGAATTAAGTGAATTAGTGTGTTTAAATTATTAGTGTTTTAACTTTAATTGTGTAAAGTAAATTAAAGTGTTAATTTAGGTAATTTTATCGGCAATTTTTATTGTCACGAACCTCAAGCTCGTAACAATACTGATGAAGTATACAGAAAATCCACATATGCACAGGACGAGTTAAAAATAGATGCAGAAAACTTCGATACTGATTTGAATGACATACCACAAAGAATGTCAATAAAAGATGAAACTTTTGTGTTATGCGGTGTAGCAAAATATGTTCCTCCATTAGATTCTAACGGAATGGGCCACTAAGTAGCATGCTGTTCAAAAAATTATAACTGGGTGGAAAGAAATGATTTAGTTAAATACAAAAAAATATCACTTCATCCATCAAAATCAAAATAAGTGGCATATTATATGTCAAAAATGTGCATTTAAAATAATCTAACCTCTTGCACAAGAAAATAAAAATGCAGAAGCAAGACTTTCTATTAAGCGTTTCAAGACTTTCTACAAGCATTTCTATCAAGCGAATCATGAAATTCGCTTGATTATGATCTCATAAACTATATTTAAATTATTGTTAAATACGTCATTACAAATTAAAATTCCAAGCCAAGAGGAAGCAGCTAAGTATTTTAATAGGTGTTATTGACTAGTCACGGAATCATGGATATTTCATCTTTCTGCTGATTTGCTCCAAAATTATATAGTACGTGTTGATTGGGCCTGTTTAAGCATACATACATTTAAAAAAAGAAAGAAATGTAAATATTTATTAATAAAATAGCTATGTTTTTTGGTTTATTTCTTTGTTTCAATTCACACATACACATCAAACTACCAAAGGCACATAATAATGAATCCAAATAGTACTGAAAAACTTCCCGAAACAGTAATATATAATAACTTTTAAAGTCCTTCCTGGGAGACTTCAACGCAAAAGTAGGCACAAGAGAAGGCGGTGAGCTGAAGTTAGGGAAATTTGGAGTAGGGCAACGGAACCGTAGGGGCCAGCAGCTGGCTAACTTTATGGAGAAAGAGGGACTCTTTATTATGAACTCTTTCTTCCATTATGACGACCAGACACCAACTGTTCAGTGATGTCTCAGTGATCGCAAGGGTGAAAACCGGCAGCGATCACCGAATGGTTAGAGGCACAGTGAACTTAAACGTTAAGTTGGAGAGGTCTCGTCTAATGAAGTCAACGCTCCGTCCCCCTCGTGCTCTAATCCAGAATCCCGAGACTTTTCAGCTCGGGTTACGTAACCGCTTTCAGTGCCTAGAAGATTGCAATGCAGTGGACGATATGAATGACAAGCTCGTGGAAACTGTCCATGCGGTCGGAGCTAAGTTCTGCAAGACCCGCCGCAGAAGAACACAAAAACTCTCCGATCACACTCTTAATCTCATGGCTGTTAGACGGGAGATGAGGCTGCAATCGTCAACAGATTTGACAGCATACAGGCAACTGAACAGACAGATCTCCCAATGCATGCGGAGAGACTTACGCAACTTTAATACTGCTCGTATTAAAGAAGCGATCGAGCGAACCAGGGCTTCAAAGTCTTTGCCAGAGATCTGTCTGCCAGAAAGAGCCAACTGTCAAAACTGAAGACTGAGTGTGGCAGCATCGTTTCCGGGACACCTGAGATTTTGAGTGAGATTGAGAGGTTCTATGGGCAGCTGTACACATCATCGTTGGAGCCACACGCAAGTGTGAGTAACGATCCAAGAGCAAGTCTTAGCCGACACTATTCCGATGATATCCCGGACGTCAGTCTGAGCGAGATTAGAATGGCTCTCCAGCACCTTAAAAACGTCAGGGCCCCAGGCGAGGATGGAATTACAGCGGAGCTTCTGAAAGCGGGTGGAACACCGGTGCTTGAAGTCCTTCAGAAGCTCTTTAATTCCGTTCTCCATGGTGGCACTACTCCGGAGGCGTGGAGCAGAAGTGCGGTGGTTTTGTTCTTTAAGAAAGGCGACAACGCTCTCTTGAAGAACTACAGACCAATTTCCCTTCTGAGCCGCGTCTACGTGCTGTTTACGAGAGTCATTACGAATCGTCTCGCACGCAGACTCGACGACTTCCAGCCTCCCAAACAAGCCGGTTTCCGAAAAGGCTTCAGTACCATAGACCACATACATACCCTGCGGCAGATTGTACAGAAGACCGAAGAGTACAATCTGCCACTTTGCCTGGAGTATGTGGACTATGAGAAAGCCTTGGATTCCGTCGAAATTTGGGCGGTGCTACAGTACATTCAGTGGTGCCAAGTTGACTGTCGGTATGTCGAAGTGCCGAAGTGTTTTACAGTAGGGCTACGATGGCTATCCGAGTACAGAACCAGAGTTCGAAACCTATCCAACTGCAGAGAGGTGTAAGACAGGGTGACGTTATATCCCCCGAAACTCTTCACCGCTGCGTTGGAAGACGTTTTCAAGCTACTGGACTGGAAAGGATACGGTATTAACATCAATGGCGAGTACATCACTCACCTTCGATTTGCCGACGATATAGTCCTTATGGCGGAATCGCTGGAGGATCTTAGCACTATGCTTAATGACCTCAATGGTGTCTCCCAACGGATAGGTCTAAAGATGAACATGGACAAAACAAAGATCATGTTCAATGTCCATGTCACACCTATGCCGGTAGTTGTTGGGACCACTATGCACGAAGTTGTTGACGAGTACGTTTACCTGGGACAAATATTCCGACTAGGTAAGTCCAACTTCGACCGAGAGGTCAATCGACGGATTCAACTCGGCTGGGCTGCGTCCGAGAAATTACGACACATCTTCTCGTCAGGTATACCTCAATCTCTGAAAACTAAAGTGTACAACCAGTGCGTGTTGCCAGTGATGACTTACGGATCAGAGACGTGGTCCTTCACTGCTGGCCGTATGAGGACGCTCAAGGTAGCTCAGCGAGCTATGGAGAGGGCTATGCTCGGAGTTTCTCTGCGTGATAGACTCAGAAATGAGGATATCCGCAGTAAAACCAGAGTGACCGACATAGCCTAATGGATTAGTAAGCTGAAGTGGCAATGGGCCGGCCATATAACTCGAAGAACCGATAACCGATGGGGAAGAAAGGTTCTCGAGTGGCAGCCTCGTACCAGTAGGCGTAGTGGTAGTGTAGGGGACCCCCCACTAGATGGAGTGACGACCTGGTAAAACATGCAGGAAGTCGATGGATGCAGGTGGCTCAGGACCGTGCTTTGTGGCATTACTTGGGGGAGGGCTATGTTCAGCAGTGGACTTGTGATGGGCTGTAATGATGATGATTATGATGATGAAAATCCTTTCGTGCGTGTAGCATCAGCTGATCTGCAGTTGATGATGTGAGTTTCACCTTTATTCTGTCGTGCATGCGCAATGCGCAAATAATTGGCTTGGAAATGCCACGACGGTTTTTTTATTGTTTACAATAATAATTATTGAATATTTTTAAGAATTAGCACGCGGGTAAATTAAATTAGCGCAAGGGCAATTTTTTCACGCTTGGTAGAGTAAAAAATAATCATTTTTCAAAGAGATATGGCTATTTTAAGTAGAGGAAAATGAAATTATATTTCTATTTTTCCTGGGAAAACGAAAAACGGGCTTATAAATTAATTAACGTAGGTCGAAAGGGCTAATTGAGATCTATAAAATGAGATTTTTTTTATTTTGAAATTTTAATATCTGCAGGCTGGAACGTGCCACGTACTACTATTTGGTTGAAGTCCCGAGTCCCGACTAGTCTCGAGTCTCGAGTATTGATAGACAAAGATAAAAAGACTGCGGAATAGTGTAGTTAAACAAGGACAGAATATATTCTTACACAACACGAGTACGCGTCACGTTACTTTTATGTGCATTGAAATATGGTTCAAAATTCAAATGATTGACAAACTAATGATTTAGGCAAACACTACCGTAGGCGACTAGTAAATACGGCAACAAAATACGAGTACGACGTGTAGGCACAGTGAGACTAGATGGATCGAGTATTTTAAAAGTTGGAATAGGTGCAACCTAGTCTCGTTAAATACTTAGTCCCTAGATCTGTTCTAGTATATACGCTTCATCTCTATTGATAATTGAAGTTGAACTGCGACAGTGTAGATCTATGTCAGTGATTCCCAAAGTGGTCTATATCAACCCCTAGGGGTCTATGACAACCTGCAAGGGGTCTACGTCAAGGAAAAAAATTTTGGGGGTCCATGAAATGAAAATGGGGGTCCACGATAGTGGATCTCAACACATACACAGATAGTACCTATATACTACTATTACTTATAATATCAAAACATATACATTATTTATAAAAGATACTACTACTATCATAAACAATACAGTAGATATAAAAGAGACTATTACTATCTTATAATATCAAAACATATACATTATTTATAAAAGATTTATAGTTTATTTTATATTAATTTAATGTTACGTGTATTTTACATAACAGATACAAAATTTTATTTTGAGTAGTTTTAATTTAAATTCAATTAATAAATGTATAAATTAACATGTGTTTTTACTTTAAGTTTTTAACACTAAACTTCACTACAGTTAGAAATTTACAGGAAATCAATATCAGGTAAATAGGGGGTCTACCCAACACGGAAAAACATTGCAAGGGGTCTACGACACAAAAAAGTTTGGGGAACTCTGGTCTAGGTGTTGCTTATATAGTTGTCCATGAGGGAGACAAAATTGTTAAATAATTCATATTGGCTGCGTTTGGCAGAAAAAAGCGCTAGCAAGCGCTTGTAAGCACAATGGCGAAACTAAACAGTTTTCGGCCAAGTCACGTTTGCTAACTTCAGTAGCGCTGACACAATCCGCCAGTTTGCTTATTTCATTTGTTTGTTTTATAGTAGAGTTTATAAGTTGTTTTGTGCAATATTAGTTCAAGTAATATAACATGACATGAATAAAAATATTATACATGTTATTAAAAATTCATGATTGGTAAGTTTTTAATATGAATACTTTACAAACATATATTTAAATTAGGTTAGGTTCCCCGGTTAAAGCTAACTTCGTGTCCTAGAGGAAAATAGCTATTAAATAGCTATACTTACGATTTGACAGCGCTTACCGCTTATGATCGCCATTTTGCTTACAAGCGCTTGCTAGCGCTTTTTTCTACAAAACGCTGCCACTGATTTATATGTGTTCATTTTTTCCGTATATTCACTCTTATTTATGGTATGGTATTTAGTATTTACTACAGTATATTTCTCCCACTGACCTCTATATATACAACTACTTGTATATTTAGAGGGCAGTGATTTCTCCCGATTATACTAGCTTATCTAAGGTAGGTATATTCCTATGCCGTATGGAAAGATGGGTTAATACCGATATTTGTCAGTATTAGTTAATATGAATATATTCGTCAAGTGATATTATAATATTTCAATTAATATATGAGTATTAGTGATATCTTAATACGACGGTTATACATATTACTATTGTATTCATGTATTAAGTTTATGTTACCAAGTAACGTTATTAGTTTTTATAGCCATGTATGCTAGGTTTATATGCTTTGATAAATATTAATGTTGTTATTAAATAAATGATATTATAGTATATAAGTATTACTGAAAGTGAGTTTAAGTGATAGGAATAAAAATAAATTCCACTGCACAAAACAAGGGCCCTTGTTTTGTTAGTTTAGTTTTTAATAATGTGTTATGATGCCTACCTGAAAATATGTGAACTCATTTTAACGAAAGTCGGTTTAATCTTAACAAGAATTATGGGGAAATACCATGACAGTAAAATTAATATATCCCCAATAATTTTATTAAGATAAATAAACTGAAATATAAACTATTAAAAATACCACTAGAGAGTCAAGAAATTTTAGACATCTATAAAGAGTTGGTGTATTTGTAAAATTTTCAATTGAAAATAGTCCCTAACGTTTGAACAATAGAGACCTAATATCCGCCAAACACTAATATCGGTTAGTTCATTCGGTCATTCGGCATACGTTCGGCTCGCTCGCTCGCAACGCCCGTCATACTTATGATACGAATGATATAGATATCGGTCACAAACGTAGACAGAGAATCCTATATGATATTATCCAACCGATGTTGAACGGTCAGTGTATAAATGAAGTGAATATGAAATATTAGCATATCAGAATCAGTTGGATTACTGATTTATGAATCCACCTAATATTACTAAATACTAATATCCTAACGAATACGAATATATTCATTATATTCGGTTACATCTGTAGCCGTGAGTGCGACAACACAACTTCAATTGCCCTACTGCATTAGTGCATTAGGTATTATTATTATTAATAATAATATTAAAATTTTTAAGTTTTAACCATTTATGTAAGTTTGTTGAGAGTTTTTTTATACAAAGGGTAAAGGGTAAAAGTAATTACACTGTTTTTTTTTTTTAAATTTTTGCTTATATTTCGTATTTTAACAATTTTTACAAAAATTTTCAAATACCGTCGTTCACGTATGAAATAAAGTACTCAGAATTAACTGAAATTGAAATATAAAGTGTAGATAATCACCATAAATCATGAAAAAACACAGAAAGTCGTATTTTATACAGTCCAATGTGCAAAAATGACGAAAATTGTGGCAAAGTTGTTTTCAAATGGCGTTGCTCAATAAACAATACATAAACAACAAATAAATATATACCTATGATTGATTTTATTTCGATTTATTAGAGGCTACTACTGCGCCTGATCTCTCTCCTGTCATGTTGGTTTACCGTCCCGTATTTATATGCATGTTGGTATATATATATATATAATATATAATAATACAACAGCCTATAAATTATCTAAAAGCCATTATTCGGCAGGATAACCTCGAGACCCAACTAATTTATGCAGCAGGAGGTTTACTATTTGAACTTATTTCAGAGTAACTGACTACCAAAGTAAAGTGAAATGTACTATAGTCAACCAAATCTAAGAAATACGTTTTGATGTTTCACATTAATCATTCCGCAATAAGTTTGCACGAGCGTACTCGCATTATTTAGAATAACCCTTTACGTAAATCCGAAGAATTATGAAGTAATTTATAAATATTTCATTACAACGTTTATAGTTTTTTTTATCACTAATTTAAATTCGAATCTTTCAAACAAAGCAAAATATTTAAAATAACCAGTATCAACTTTTTTAATTGACGTCGTTTCAATGATATGTCGATATGTAACTTACCATAGTGTTTGGGTGATTAAAATTCATTGTTATGCGAATAATCTGCAAAATTATTCAAATAATCGGTAAAAATATATAAATAAAGGAATCATTAATTTATTATTTGTTAAATTAAATTTCTATTTTTAAATTTCCTTAAATTACATGATTCATAAATAAAAGAAGTTCTTTTTTTTACTTTGTCAACGTAAAGGGGGATGCCCACTGTTCATAGACACTTCGGCCATTGGTGCCCACATATAAAAGCATATGGAAACGATAATATGCAATTAAAATAATGAAATGGCTAAGGAATTGGTTTAAAAAAAGTCGGGATTTTTATGATATAAAAGTTTTTATTTTCACAAATACAGTTTTTTAACGACTACTTTTACCAATTTTATCGCTTTTAACTTCTTTAACTTTTATTTCCCGACATTTCAGGTGCTTTATAGCACCCATGGTCACGGGGGACTGAGGTGACTGCCATTCCAATGTCAGTATTGGGACACCTACCTTCCACGATACCACGATACCTTCAGCTTTTTATTATTATTTTAATAGTCCAATCTATGCAGATTGAACTTTCTATCTTTAAGTCTTGCAGTGGTATGCCTGGGTTTGGTTTTAATTTTATTAATTATAGTGTCCCAAGTAGGTGGTAGTACCCAACCGCCTTCTCTATTGAAATTAGGATGTTTTTAATTTCAATAGCCTCACATATCATCCTTGGTAGGAATTAAGGCTCTTTCGCGAGGATTTGTGATCTATCAAATCTGATGTATGTCTATCTGGTTGGGGTGACAACCTTGACATACGGTAGTACAGCTAGCACACGCTCAACTGTGGTCGGCTTCACTCAGTCACTGTGACGTAGATGTGGGACCCGAAGCTTGATTTTGTGCAGAACCTGCTTGATGTGCTGAAGCTCCGCGGCCAGGTGCTTGCTCTCATAGATCCCATATGCTCTCTGTAACAAACAT
Source organism: Parnassius apollo (assembly GCA_907164705.1). Taxonomy (NCBI): domain Eukaryota; kingdom Metazoa; phylum Arthropoda; class Insecta; order Lepidoptera; family Papilionidae; genus Parnassius; species Parnassius apollo. Next base: position 917,115 of record CAJQZP010000420.1, on the reverse strand, counting down.
TTGCTCACGGTAACTAACTGTGAAGGATGATGGTGAGATTCACCGCTTAAATATAAGTTTGTATGGGTCTTTTTTCTATACACAGTGTGACATATGATGTTGTTAGGATTTTGGAGAACAAAAACATCTAGGAAAGCTAAGAAATTATTTGCCTCTAATATAATATCGTAATTACTGAATGGAATTTGGCACAGAGAGTGTTAACGATGGATAAAATTCATAGTAACAACATCCTGATTTAATATTTCACGGGCCATATTCATGAGCCGCTCTTATTTGTTTCTTGGCACTCGCAATAATGCCGATATGCATTCATCACTATCTCATGTTCCTATTTTCAGCAAATATACAGCAAGTGCAAAACATCCACTATGTTTACTTGACATTTTGGGAACTTTAGACAGAATTTATTGTTATTGTGCTTTTGATAAGCCTAGATAATAATGTACACTATATTCAGGAATACTGTGAATACTTTCAAAGTCTATAATATGATGGTAAATATTATCTTACAATAATGTAGAAAAATCTATAATTTGTGCTACACTAAATGTTTTAATATGATTATATATTGATTCTAAAAGTAAATACCAAGAGTTACTATTTAAATGGTACTTACTGATTCTACATTCTGGAGGTACATAGTAATTGTATTCATAAAAAGACATACCCGCAATGTTGATGGAACTGTGAGTTGATTGGAATAGTTACAACCAGGAAAAAACATTGATTTTGTGTGAGTGGTGGTCTTACAAAATTAGGCAGCAGTATATTGTACGATGTATGAACTAAGCTTTGTTGTTCTAGGTTCAATATATTATTAGATTGCAACGAGGACGGACTAGATGATTCAGATGGTTCCCGTTCTAAAGTTTAACGTGATGCTGCTTTATCAGTCCTTTGCCAGCAATCATGACACGCGATGACGATGGCAACTGAAATAATATTAAATAAAAAAAAATAAGACAAAGTGAAAAAAATAAAATAGATTTGTTTACTTTAAACTCAAATATAGGTAAATGTTACTTAAAACTTAATGCCCTATATTTTTAATAATTAAGGACTGACTGCCTACCAGTAGTACAAAAACAATTAAAAATCGACTTTCTCATTTCTTGGTATTTGATAAAAATTGTCCATTTTGTAACTATCTGGTGTTAGCTAGCTAATCTTATCGCCATGTTATAAATAAGCTATTATGTTTGTCAGATATAGCTTGTGCATATGTTAAAAAATAAAACAATTTCATCATTTCATTCATTCATCACTATCAAATATCAGCACTAGAATTATTAAATTAAAACTGTTAAACACTTACTTTTAACTGTTGTCACACTATAATGTGATCGACAATCTCACTTCATATGAGTTCTTGAGAATTTATTTGAAAAATAACAAACAAAATAACACAATTGCGACTATTTAGTTGTGAATTCTCTAGTATCTTTTTACTTGTTGAATTGTGATTTCATTTTCATTCCCAATTCGCATGACATATTTCCTAGCTGTCAGATTTGATGTTGCCACATAACTAACATAAATACACAGATTAATCTGTGCATAAATACAATGAAACGATATCGATTTTTATTCGATTAGCAATTTAATAAAAAAAAGTAATATATGAGGCGCTTTAAGTTCTACACGCTTTTTAAAATATATTTTCTTTTATTTATTTAAATTCTTTTTTCAATGTATTTTTAAGAACAGTTAAAATGTGGAGTAGCGTATTATCATGCTCTAAACAGTTCATGGTGAATCAGCTAAAAATTCACTTGTTTAATTATCATAACATGATTCCATTTTAAATGTATTGTTAAAACAGATAACAATTACTGTTAAATTGTGCAGCAGCATTTTGTTATACTCTAAAGAATTCATAGCAAATCAGCTAGTAATTCGCTTTTTTAATTATCATAACATCATAATATCGATACGATTAATAATTCCATAAAAAGAGAATAATCTTGGAGGTGCTTCTGCTAGCTTTTTAGCATGTATTTTCCTTTATTTATTTAAATTCTATTTTAAGTGTATTTTTAAACAATAACAATAAAATAGTAGTAAACCACAGCACTACTCTCCATCCTAATGACGACACTGTCGTGACTGGACGACAACGGCGTAGCTGACCTTCCTTTTTGAAACATTCTTAGAATGTTGTGTATCGATTTCAAAATCGATCTAACCGAAATATACAGACATCGATTCATAATATTTTATGTGTCGGGGAAGGCGTAGGCCAAGTGACGCACAGAAGAAAAGTCTTACACTCTTATGACAATGGGGATTTGATATGATGCTGATGCTGCTAGATGATTTTGAGACTGAGAAAGAAATAAAAAAGAGATTACCGAGAAAAGTCACTTAGCGGTCAGCCGCCGTAGAGTCTATATTACCTGAGGATGCCTCGTGTAGAGGCGAAACACGTGTCGTATTATCGTCGATGGTGTGTCTTGCCTGGAATAGTGGTGTTGAGAGTAGTGGTGCTTGGTCTAGTGGTGACGGAGTTAGTGTATGCAATTGAGGGAGGGCGGGAGGTGCGCTTCAATCCAGGTAAGACACATCATTTTATATGTTTAGCGGAAAGTTGCAAAGAAATTTATATTTTTATTTTTTATTATAATGGATTTCCGCAAAGTAACGCCTGATTCTATCAATTAACTGAGAAAGAAAATGGCATAACACAAAATGAAAAATTGCTCTTCACACCCTAAGTAAAAAAACATTAATTGTAATTTTGTATTATTATTAAAAAAGGTACATAATTATTCATTAATCAACAATTGTATATAATTATTCGCCCTAGGTAAATCAGCCTTATAATACTAAAATCTTGGTCATGGAATAAATAAACATATTTGTTCACTAATCAATCAAAAATTCAATTCATCAATCAAAAATCAAAATTCATCATCATCGACGCTTTCCAAAATCCGAATGAGTTCTGATGAATCTTCCATGTTGCATTGCTCTACTTTTCTCGGTAATCACTTATGACGTCATCAGAGTGTCGTCTATCCTTGATCACGGTGCCCAGTGAACTGATTTTCGATGACGCGCTAGAGTTGAGATATTAGATTTATTATGCGAAGATAATCTGATAACATTTTTTTATTCATGTAGCTAATTATAGTTTTATGTTTCTAACCTTTAATTTTATTCAAATATCAATAATAATAGAAAAAAAAAACACCATTGAGCTGAATTTTGGATAGTTTTCAAGAAATCTATGCCTCCCGCGTTTGACACTAGCGGTCAACCATAGACGACTTTGGCGTGCTGGACATAGTATTTGCTTAGATAAAAATCCATTTTTATTAGTTCAATGTTTCTTAGTACTTGTGGCTCTAGAAGACTTGTTTTTTTATACTCACATGTTGCTGGGTTATTCCTATTTTGAGGAGTGTAGAATTAAAATACCTGTAATAATTTTCCAACATCTACATTTCATATTTTTCGGAGCCGAGTTTTTTGTCAACTATAGACGTCGTTGGCGCTCAGGGCCCGCAGGTGTTGGTCAAGTATAGGCGACTTTGGCGCTCAAAAGGTTAAAGGATTCATGGTAAATCAGCAGGAAACTAACTTGTTTCGTTATCATAACATGATTCTATTTTAAATGTATTGTTATAAACAGATAAGAATAACTTAACCGATCTTCTTTAAAAACAGATAAGAATAACAGTTCTTATCTGTTTTCAAAGAAGATCGGTTAAGATTAACAGTTAAATTGTGCCGTAGCATTTGTTACTCTCTAAAGAATTCATTGGAAATCAGCTAGTAATTCGCTTGTTTAATTATCGTAGCATCATAATTATTTAAAAATTATATTAGCACTGTAATGATGACACCGTAAATAATCGATCGAAAAAGAGAATCGATTTTTTAAATGTGTTTTGTGATTGGCAACACTTTTTTTTATTCACAAACTAATGACATAATGATTTACCTAATTTTTATTATTATGTTTCCGGTACTTTTAATTTGTGCAAAAATATTCCCATTGTTTGAGGATAAATGAATACCGCAATTAATAACCATAAATAAAGATATAATTTTTTAACAAATTCACATTGTTGGGCGTTCCATGGCCGAAAATGGGCGTCACCCTTTGTGTAGGCAAAAAAAAACTCATATACAAGGCCACGCTGAAAAAATCACTATATACGTAACTTCAATCTCCCACCGTTTCGGGAGCTTACTGTGCGTAATTTTGTAATTTTGTGTTTGTCTTCTTATCTTGTGACTCGGCTTTAACGTTTTGAACTGTTTCTTCTATATTCGTTGAAGCATGTGCCCATGTCACAAAGGATGCTTGGGCAAAAGTGGTCGAAAAAACGAAAAAAATATTATGGATGACTTTGAAAGAGACATTAATTTTGACTGCATTATTGAAAATTAAATAAGGTGGGTGTACCATGGAAGGCCATGCTCCGAAGGCCAATTATTAAAATGTCGTAGTTATTGCCATGTGATGACAAATTCCTTCTACTTACACAAACACCCATCAAATTGAAAATCACAGACGCGGCGGCGAATCGCTCGCGCTACAATTTTGGCAGTACGTCCCTCGCTACATTGATTTCGGGAATCGACGACATTATAGTAAGGTGGGTGTACCATGGAAGGCCACTCTAACAAATAAACAGTTATTTTTCGTTTATTTACTGGATAAATAATTAAGTAATACTTTGACCAACAAATATTTAAGTAATACTTTGTTTTATTACGTAACATATCAACTACTTCTTTTTATTGTAGATTTAATTGCTATTTATTAAACTTTAGTGTTAAATGACTGATTTATTATAATAGCCTTCTAAGAAGCCTTGTTCCTAGCGAGTCCATTTGGAAGAGTTCAATGAAATCAATCAATATTAATTCTGTAAATATTTTGTGACCATTGACATTGTAAAATTTATTTTAAAAAATAGTCCCGCTGGGTTTCTTGCCAGGTTCTTCCCAGGACAGAGAGTTTTTTTTTCGAACCAGTGGTAAAGTAAAAAGTTGACCTACAATAAGAATTACTTATAATTTATATTGAATAAAAAATTATTCTATTCTATTCTATTCATAGACATCTACATTTCTATTCTTGTTTGCGAATCACAATGCAGATGCGTTATCAGCCATGCCAACACACACGCACACTCGCGCACACATGCGCACACACGCACACACACGCACACACACGCGCACACACGCACACACACTCACAAACAGGCACACACGCGCACACACACGCACACACGCACACACAGACGCACACACGCACACACGCGAACATACACGCACACACACGCACACACACGCACACACACTCACACACACGCACACACACGCACACACACGCACACACTCGCACACACACGCACACAAATGCAAACACACACACAACGCACACACACGCACACACACGCACACACACGCACACACACACACACACACGCACACACACACACACACGCAGGCACACGCACGCACACGCACACAAATGCAAACACACACACACACACACACACACACACACACACACACACACACACACACACACACACACGCACACACACACGCACGCACACACGCACACACACGCACACAAACGCACAAACACACGCACACACATGCACACACACGCACACACGCGAACGCACGCGCACACACGCGTACACACGCGCACACACGCGCACACACGCGCACATACGCGTACACACGCGCACACGCGCACCCAAACGTACACACACGCGCACACACGCGCACACACGCGCACACACGCGCCCACACGAGCCCACACGCACACACACGCACACACACGCTCACACACGCACACACACGCACACACACGCCCACACACGCACACACACGCACGCACACGCACGCACACGCAATCACACGCACGACCACGCATGCACACACACGCACACGCACGCACACGCACGCACACGCACGCACACGCACGCACAATCACGCACACACACGCGCACACACGCACACACACGCACACAAACACACGCACACGCACGCACACGCAAGCACACGCACTCACACGCACGACCACGCATGCACACACACGCACACGCACGCACACGCACGCACACGCACGCACACGCACGCACAATCACGCACACACACGCACACACACGCACACACACGCACACACACGCACACAAGCGCACACACACGCACACACACGCACGCACACGCACGCACACGCACTCACACGTACGACCACGCATGCACACACACGTACGACCACGCATGTCACAAAGGATGCTTGGGCAAAAGTGGTCGAAAAAACGAAAAAAATATTATGGATGACTTTGAAAGAGACATTAATTTTGACTGCATTATTGAAAATTAAATAAGGTGGGTGGACCATGGAAGGCCATGCTTCGAAGGCCAATTATTAAAATGTCGTAGTTATTGCCATGTGATGACAAATTCCTTCTACTTACACAAACACCTATCAAATTGAAAATCACAGACGCGGCGGCGAATCGCTCGCGCTACAATTTTGGCAGTACGGGCCCTCGCTACATTGATTTCGGGAATCGACGACATTATAGTAAGGTGGGTGTACCATGGAAGGCCACTCTAACAAATAAACAGTTATTTTTCATTTATTTACTGGATAAATAATTAAGTAATACTTTGACCAACAAATATTTAAGTAATACTTTGTTTTATTACGTAACATATCAACTACTTCTTTTTTATTGTAGATTTAATTGCTATTTATTAAACTTTAGTGTTAAATGACTGATTTATTATAATAGCCTTCTAAGAAGCCTTGTTCCTAGCGAGTCCATTTGGAAGAGTTCAATGAAATCAATCAATATTAATTCTGTAAATATTTTGTGACCGTTGACATTGTAAAATTTATTTAAAAAAAATAGTCCTGCTGGGTTTCTTGCTGGTTCTTCCCAGGACAGAGAGTTTTTTTTTCGAACCAGTGGTAAAGTAAAAAGTTGACTTACAATAAGAATTACTATAATTTATATTGAATAAAAAATTATTCTATTCTATTCTATTCATAGACATCTACATTTCTATTCTTGTTTGCGAATCACAATGCAGATGCGTTATCAGCCATGCCAACACACACGCACACTCGC